>CM052061.1:26635-57451 GCA_028476895.1 Tetranychus truncatus | reverse complement strand
GGTTAGGTTAGGTTAGGTTAGGTTAGGTTAGGTTAGGTTAGGTTAGGTTAGGTTAGGTTAGGTTAGGTTAGGTTAGGTTAGGTTAGGTTAGGTTAGGTTAGGTTAGGTTAGGTTAGGTTAGGTTAGGTTAGGTTAGGTTAGGTTAGGTTAGGTTTTTTTTTTTTTTTTTTTTTTTTTTTAGGTAAATAGTTCCGGTACGCAGAACGTACCTTCACGGTTTATTTAAGTACGTTACGCAAAGAGTTCCGGGCCAACTACGGGCTCGAAGTTGTACATAGAATGTTTTTAACAAGTGCACATGATAATGTACGCGGTGCGTATCATTAGTACAGTTCTGTTACAATATATTTCAAAAACGAGTACAGTAATATGAGTTTTAAAGATAAGTAAAAATCAAAATCAAAGTCAAAATAAGAAATGTTTGATAGGGGAGTTAAGTATTATATTCTTACATAAGTATTTCATATTTTAGGTACGCAATGCGTGTGCACAATAATTACATACACACACCGTTTACATGAGGTTAATTATTAAAGCATAGAGGTAAATAAGCGATGCGTTCAGGCAGATTTGGATGGCTTCACTTGATGATGGAATCCTTAGTTAATATCGTAATTCAGTTACCTTCATAAACTTAACCTTTTTCAAGTTCCTATTTTGATCTGCGGGTGGAGACGCGTTGCGTAGTCGGTCTAGTAAACGTTCTGTCATCGATATCCATTTTCGCATTCTTTTCCTATAGGCCTTTGATGACATCTGTAGAAAGTTGAGTTCATCTATTCTTGGCTTGGCTACTGACTTGTGGTAGATGTTATAGTGATTTAAGAGTTCGTCAATGTCCATGGCCACGAATACGCAGGGCGTGACGTTGCACATACACAGGTTCTTCAAGGTAGGGTACCTGTAGCGTGGAACAAACGGGCCAGGGCCAGATGTCAAAACTGCCTTGATCTCTGATGTCTGTTTTACAAGTTGATCGAGCACTGTTCTCATAGTGTCAATATTAGTTTGAAAGTCGGACATGATATACAGGTGGACGCGATGCGTTTTAGGAGAGTTTATCAAGTAGATGTTACCAATTTATGTAAACAACTGAATCACGCTTAGTTAGTGAAGCTTATATATACATCTGATATAATCTGTGTGCGCCATCTGGTGTTGTTCAATGCTCTTTTGATATAACGCAGCGCGTATAATGAAATGTAAATGTAAGTGGAATACAGAGTTTTGTTGGGTGCGGATACATAAATAAGGGGAGAGGAGTGTAGTAATAGGGTCAATGTTTTTTTAATACAAAATTTAAGGAGCAAAATTTGTTTTATGGCTTTAGTCCAATTAAGTATAGCCGTGTACGCATTGCGTAGTCTAATTCTTGTCTTTCTGCGGGCTTTTTGTTTTTATTTTACCAGGAGATTTATCCGGTGTGCGTTTTCCTTTATTAGTAGGGGATTTAGCTGGTTTAATTTCAGGTACGCTAAGCAGTGCGTCTGGGTCAACTATGGAGTTGATCGCCTTCAGGGTTTCCGGGTCACTATCACATTCATCACTACTCTCTGCGCTTAGGTCCGGTGTCTTTGGAGGCTTGTTGAAGTCATACTCCTTTGTACCAACAGTAGCTTTGTAAAGACTTATAGTTTCCCCAGCAACTTGTACGTCAGGGTTTTGAGATTGTCCAGGGCTATTACGCGGCGCGTTACAGACTTTCTTGTTTGGGTTTTTAGGCTCTGATTCAAGTGGAAGGGTTTCCTCTTCTTTCTGATTATCTATCTTTTCACCTTCTTCGGCGCTATCCACAGCACTATCTTCACCATCGCTGCTTGCACTGTGGGAGTCGTCTGGGTGTTGTGAACCGTTGGAGTCATGATCACTTGCAGGGTCTTCAGCACCACTATGTTCATTATCGGTATGACCTTCGTCTTCGCTGTCCGTTTCAGGTACGATAGGGACTGCGTCACCTTCTTTTATTTTACCTATTTGCTCATTGTCGGAGCCTTCATCGATGTTATAATTTCTTAATAGCTCATCGTCCTCATCATCACAAGAATCCTCATCTTCTTCGTCAGAGTCTGGTGCAGCAGGGACAGACGTAAGGTTTTTCTTGGTGACTGGCACTTCTTCAATTTCAGGATCTTCAGCTACGTCTTGCGTTCCGTACCTCTTAAATTTAACTTCACTGAATTGCTTTTCAGTTAGGTACACCCATAAATAGGGTCGTTTATCTTTCTTGTAGTGTTTATAATGAACATTGCGTGTATGTTTTGACATATTTTTCCCCGATCTATCTTCAAAGTACCAGCAGTCTTTATAAGTACAAAGCTTAATAGTATGTAGTGGTTCCGTTGCCGACTCCGGGAGGCCCCACGTATTCAAGCCCGTAGTAAACTGGTGCAGTATGATGGGATAGCCTCTGAAGAAGCCTGCTCTGTATTCCACTGGAATCTTCCTGAAGTACTTAGTTTCAATTTTACCCCATCCATCCACCATCGTATAGTCACACTGCGCCTTGGCCGGTGTGGATGTGAGCGACCCAGACGTCGTATTGTCCTTCAGTCTAGCGTTACCTGTGGTCTGTTTTTGTAGGTCATTCAGCTCTTTTCTCAGCGATACGCAGAGCGTTTCAGACTCTCTGGTTTTCTTCAGGCCTTCAGCTGCCTTGCGTTTGTATTCTTCAACAAGTATTCTCATAGCTTGGGCATGTGCTGATATTATTTGATCCCCTTCTTTCTCAATGTAGCTGTTGAGTTCCATGGTTGGTAGAAGGCCAAGTTTGATATATCTGCCTGAGCTATCTATGAGTTTGGTACGCAATGCGTTCACTTCTTTCAGGTAGAGTTGCTTAACTTGTCGTAGATCAAGAGACGGCTCTTTTACTTGCGTTGACGGGCCAGTTTTGAGTCGTTTCACTTTCATGTCACGGATATTTTTGTCATGTATGATCTCGATGTCATTACGATCTTCATCAGCCCATTCTTTTTCTTGTTTACGTTTCCACGATAGTTTTGAGCTCTGCGTACTTTGTGATGGTGTTTCTTTCATCTTGGACGTTGAAGGAGTCAGCGCATTATCTACCGAGGCTACGGCTGGCGTAGAAGTTTGTTTTTTCTTGCTGTTTTTTGCTAGTACAGGGGTTTCTTTTAAAGACTTATTTGAGGTTGCTGTGGAGTCTTTCATATTTTGTTTCTTTTGCGGCATCTCTGGTACGTTACGTGTCGCTTCCCAATTCAACTTGGGTATCGTAAATGGTCTTTTCACTTTATCATTTCGACTAGGAGTTTTCGAGAGAGTCGGCTTGGGTTGTGGACGTGATGAGTCTTTAGGTGGAGTTGCAAGCCGGTTTTTCTGGCTTTTATCAGCTTTATTACGAAGTGCGTTCGCATCAGTTTCGCTTATATCCTTGCTTTCTTCCGCACGGCTTTGCGTAACGTTTGGCGTATCGTCCGGAACTCTTTCTATGATTGTTGTCAACTTTGAGACAGGAAGAGCTGTTGGTGTTGGTGTTGTTGCACTTTTTGATTTCTTCTTCTTCTTGCTTAACGATTTGTCAGGCAATACCACTTTGTCTTGCACAGGGCTTTCTTTAGTGTCACTACCACTGGGGCCAGGCTTAGCAATGGAAAACTCTTTGCGTAGATCCGATTTTATGTCCTCTGCAAGCTTTGCATTAGCAGCCATAACCGAGGACATGATTGCCTCAAGAAGCGCTGGGTCAGCCATAGCGATATGTTGACACTAGGAGTAGGATACTTTGACTTATTCAGATAGTGAAACACGATGAGGTGAGAGTTTTACGCTTTGCGTACAGTAGTTGTTTACACAGAAAATCAAATTAGCAGATGGTTCGTTGTAACAGGGAAATTGTTCTGACAGGTTTTAGGTGAGAGTTGAAGTAAGGTACGCAGGGAATGGTGAATTGTATGTTGGCTAGACTTGTTTAACGTTGATTGTAAAGCAGCTATGATGTTAATGAGCTCCAGCTCTGCTTGTTTTATAGTTTTTCTTGATTCTCAGTGGTGCCATCTTTTGGCGGAATAGAAATTCTCATTGGATACGCATTGCGTAGAGTTTTCTCATGCTGAATCAGGTGGCCCTCTACGCAATGCGTGAACTTTAACCCAGTTCTTTTTGGCTAAATCCTTGTAGATCTTTGAGACCACATTGCGTATCATGGGGTCTTCTTCTAGTAATTTGCAGAGCGAGCGTTCAAGGGTGGTTACGCTTAGCTTCCGCATGTAGATATGATAATCGATTCGGTCCTGAATCTTTCTGCGCTCGTTACTGTAGTATGGGCAATCATTCAGAATATGCGTTGATGTTTGGGGCTCGTGGCTTACGCAGAGCGTGCATTCTGGTAAAATTCGGTTATTGGTTTTCGCTATGTGGGCAAGGAACATGCCATGACCAGTTACAAACGGGAGTACATATTTCGGTTGGCATATCCGAGTCATCGGGGTAAGCTGCGTCAGGTCTGGCGCCCATTTTAGTAATGTCGTGTTTGCATTTTGTTTATATTCTTTCTCGTATTCAGTCATTGTGCGGCTACGCAGCGCGTGTCGAATGAAGCTTCGTGGTATTTCGTCAAATTCTGGGCAAGTCTTCTTTTTGGATGCCTCCTTAGCGAGTCTGTCGGCAAGCTCATTGCCGTCTGTACCTCGATGGGCTTTTACCCAACGTACTTCAATTTTGGTGGCAGCTGTAGACAGCTCATGCTGGACTTTGCGTACGATAGGGTCATTTGTTCTTCTATCCGCAATTGCCAAGATTGAAGACATTGAGTCCGTCCAGATTATTTTACGCTCTGCGTTTAGTGTTTTCATTCGAGTTATCGCATGTTTTATGGCTAGAATCTCCGCCTGGAAGACACTACAATATGGGGAGAGAAGGATCTTTTTTGTCCAGACTGGTTTTGAGTCCCTGATTATGCAGACAGCGGCTCCTACTGTTCGGTCATCTTTGCTGCCGTCCGTGAAAGCATTAAGTACGACACTATCTTGAGTTGCTTTTGTTAATTCTTCCATGTCATCTGTTACGCAGAGCGTAGTATTCAATGTGGCTCCTGGGTGTAGAGTGCTATCATGGCTCATTTTAATCTGAATTGGTCTGTCCGTTGGCAGAATGTCATAGCGCTGATCTAGGTTGAGGATATCTTTTCGTAGTTTTATCATCATCAAGTGATGTGTTATTGGTACGTAGCCACAGGTTGACCAGCCACTTACCCAAGAAGTAGTGGGGTAGAGGCTTTGCGTAGCGTTAATGTACGATCGCTGTAAGCTTTTGAATTTTTTGAGCGTTGTTTGATTTTCAAGTTGGCGAGCCCATGTAGAGATTCCATAACTGAGTATTGGTATTACGACCCCATTGAAGATAATTTTGAATATTTCTCCATGTGTTCCGAAAAGGCGTTTAGCTATCGTTACGGCACGCCGTGCGTACGCTTGACATTTTGGCACTAGATACTGTATGTGTTTATGGAAACATAGTTTGTTGTCAATGATAATTCCCAGAATCTTTGTGTGTGTCTTTGTGGCAACTGCATGGTTATTGAGGACGAAGCGCACATTGTCCAATGGCTTTGTCAGCCACATTTGGACAGATTTGTCGTTTGAGAATTTCATCTTATTTTCCAAAGCCCACAGTTCGCAGTGCGTAGCCACTTTGCTCAGTTTTTCAGTCAGTAGTCTCTCATTCATATCACCAACAACTAATGTCAGGTCGTCAGCGAATGCAATTACATCAACATTCAATCCTTCAATTCTCCTAATCAAGGGGTTAATGATTAGTGTCCATAAGAGGGGGCCTAAGACTGAACCTTGGATGCAACCCTTATTACTCGGCACTACGCAGCGCGCACCGAGAAATCGACCTTCAACTCGCCTTTCACTTAGATAGCTTTTTAGTAGTCGGTATATGTTTTTTGGTATTTGAGCGCTTCTCAGTTGTTTGAGGACGGCGGGCCACCAAGCATTGTCAAATGCCCCTTCAATGTCAAGAGCAATTACAACAGCATGTTTGTGTGATTTCTTGGTGTTACGCATTGCGTTTAGTAATGCGTTCAAAGCCTGCTCCGATGACCTTCCTCTACGAAAGCCGTATTGATTTCGTGATACAACTTCATTGTTTTCCAGTCTCCATACAACTCTCTCATTAATCAGCTTCTCAAGTCCTTTCGATAACATCGGGAGTAAGCCGATGGGACGATACGCTTTGGCTTGCGTATAGTTCGGTTTATTCGGCTTGGGAATAAACTTGACCACAGCTTTTTTCCAAATGTCTGGAAAGTGGCCTTCAGTGAGGCAGGTGTTGTACACTTCAAGTAGCTGCGCGTTTAGTTCCCGATTTATGATCTCACACATGGCTGGGTTGATTCCATCCTGCCCGGGCGTCTTTTCTTTTTGTATTGTGTTGAACAAGGATTTAGTTTCATGAGACATGAAAGGTGGGTCGTCTTGCGCTTCGTAGGTGTCCTCTGCTTCAGCGCGTAACGTACTGTGGATTTGTTGCTCATCTGTAGTCACATCTAGCGCAAAATGTGTTCTGGTTATCAGGGTGGCAGAGGCCTCTGGACTTAACTCGTTTCCATCAGTATTAATAAGTTGGCATTGATCAGGGTTCTTTGCGTACTTAATCATCTTGTTAATAGGATTCCAAGCATCATCCCTTGTAAGATTTTCGGAGAAATCTTGCCACGCTTTGCGTTTCAGATTGTAAACTCGTTCTTTGAGCTCAGTGCGCAACGTATGGAGTCTTTCGCTAAGTTGTTGGAGTCTCACAGTAAGGGTACACCTGTGTATCGTTCGTCGTATGGCAGCAATTCGTTTTTCAATGGTCGCAATGTCATCCGTCCACCAAATCGGTTTCTTGCTCTCTTTCCGGTTCGGTTTCAGCCTAAGTGTAAGGTCGGCAGCTTTTTTGATGGCTTCCATAAGTGTTAATGTTTTTGTTTCAGCACCACCACGCAATGCGTAAAGGGGGAGTGTCTCAGTCAGTTTCTCAATGAAGGGGTCCCAGCTTCGCGGATTCGAAGTGTAAAGCTTGGTGCTGTCATGATTCTTTGGCACAGCTTTCATGGTATTTTCAAAGGTAATTGCGTAGTGATCAGAGGTGGCCACTATATCATTTCTCAGTGACCAGTTTGAACAGGAACGCAGTGCGTTAGCGCTACATAATGTCAAGTCAACAACACTACTACATTTTTTCCCTCTACGTACTACTTCAAATGTTGGGTTGGTTCCATTATTCAACAGTTCCAAGTTCAGAGTAGTAATCATTTCCTCAACAGCTCTTCCCTTTGCATTTGTTTTGATGTCACCCCATAGGTAAGACCTGGCATTAAAGTCCCCTGCTAAAATTACGCGCTGCGTAGTGTCTTTTGTTAGTTCTTCTTGGATTTGGTTTATGGTGGTTGCGCGATTGTTAGTTGGTGGGAGATAGGTGGAGTATACGTTAAGCCAACCATCTGATACCTTGATTCTACATCCAGTTAAATAAGGGTTTTTCGTTTCGATAGGTTGCGTTTGCAGTAGTTGATTCACAATAATAATAGACGTATAGGGCTCGCGTTGCGTAGTATACACGGTTGTATATTTGAATGTTCTGTCCATTAGGTTGATGAAGTTTGTTTCTTGAAGAAGCAGTACATCATATTTCTTTTGCTCTGCGTAGTGTACGATTTGTGATATCGTGTGTCTACTCTTGTTTACGTTAAGTTGAATGAATTTAAGATGATCCATGGTCAATGTATTGCTGAATTCTCAGCATTTGAGTACGCTTCGCGTTGAGGTACACAGGACATTCAGAGGAGAGTGAGCAATGAGGGTTTCTCGACTGTCTACCAAGGGCTGGAATCCTGTTACAGTTGTGGCACGCATGTTTTGTAGGGTCATTCTTGACAGGACAATCCTTCGGGTCATGTTGCTCAGTGCAGTACGTACATATTGGTCCAGTGACTTTGACAGGACAGTATTTTGCCAAGTGGCCATAGCCTTGACAGTTGTAACAGCGCGTAACATCTATGAAATTGTCGACTCTAATAAATTGCCACGCAATGCGTACTCGTTGAGCTTTAGTGAGCAGTTGGTAAAGTCTCGGTTCAGTGGCAAGTACGATGTTTTTAGTTTTTGAACCTCTTCGTTGTATCTCTCTTGACCGTATAATTGCACCACGTAGTGCATCTTCAGTACAGTACGCTTCGCGTATATCCTCGTTTTGCTTGAACAATAGCGTTGGTACATGCTCTAGTGGGGTGGTCGAGTGAACAAATTTGAGAATAACACTAAGTTTCGGCGCGCGTAGATCCATGGTATTCAGTCCTTCAATTTGTTTGACTTCTTTTTCAAACTTCTCTTTATCGCCTTTCGTTGGTAGGGTTATGAGAACCTTTTTGTTGCCAAGATTTTTAATGCTTGTCACTCCAGCCCCAATCTCGGGGAGTTTCACTTTGCTTTTCAGCTCATCTACGCAGTCCGTACCTTCCTCGGCATTTTCTAGCTGAACCAGTACGTTGCAGTGCATGGGCTTTGATTGTTTCACCACTTCCGAAAATAATGGTCTTTGTGACTTGACGGCTTGCGTCGCCTCCAAGACTTTAACCAAAAGTTGCTCTTTCTTCTGTCCAACTGCGTCTAATTGTTTTCCCATTTCTTGCAGGCCACTACGCATTGCGTCAACCACAACACGTTTCGCACTGTGTCCAACGTTGTTCAAGTTGGTTTCAATGATGCTCATATTGGTTTTGAGATCAGTGATAATGTCGTTCAGTTGGCAGATGATTTCACCAATATTAGAATTTTTTGTTTTCTCAGGTACGTAACGCACGGGTTCACAGACTTCCGGAGTACGTTTGGTTTTTTTCTTGACGCTTGTTGGCACGATTGTGTCCGATGAGGAATTGAAGTCGCCGTCATTCACCGTGGAATTTAGTGGATGATCAAGTGACGGGTTGTCAGCACTGCTGTTGATTTGGCTCAAGCCACTGCGTAAGACACGCTGACTGTTTTTTGGCACATCTGCCATTTGCATAGAGTAAGTAAAGCTTTACGCACTGCGTATATCCACGAGAGCTTGTATGAGAATTTTCAAATAATCACAAGATAATACACAAGATATAAGCAATTAGTAAACTTCAAGTAGACTTGACGCACGGTTATAAAAAGTACGAGTACGTTAACGTACTAAAGAAAAGACTGAGGAGGGCGCTTCGTAGTTGATGTTAACACGACGGAGTTCCAAACTCAACTGGGTTAGGTTAGGTTAGGTTAGGTTAGGTTAGGTTAGGTTAGGTTAGGTTAGGTAAGGTTTGGTTAGGTTAGGTTAGTTTAGGTTAGGTTAGGTTAGGTTAGGTTAGGTTAGGTTAGGTTAGGTTAGGTTAGGTTAGGTTAGGTTAGGTTAGGTTAGGTTAGGTTAGGTTAGGTTAGGTTAGGTTAGGTTAGGTTAGGTTAGGTTAGGTTAGGTTAGGTTAGGTTAGGGTAGGTTAGGTTAGGTTAGGTTAGGTTTTTTTTTTGTTTTTTTTTTTTTTGCGGGCAAATTGTTTCAGCACCGACCGGCCGACTACCGACTGGGTTTCAGCAACTCAGTTCTCGTCGGTCGGGGGCTTCCACTGTTTAATCTCAAAATTATTGGTTCTCAACCCATTACTGGTCGAGTTTGCTACATCAGTGCTATTTAGTGGTTACATGGATGATTTGGTTTCAGGTCGGTTAGGATTACAGTTTGGTTGTTTATAAAAATACATGTATGGTTTTATATATAAGGAAAAATTTTGATTGTGGTCGGTTTTACAAGGTATTGTATTATTACATTTTGTTTTTTGGCTCTAGGCGGTCATAATACAAGTTTAATATTTTTGCAAAAGGGGTTTGGGTGGGGAGTTTTCAGGTCGGTCGGTATAAATTTACATTTGTTCCTCTTTTTTTTCTGGGCGGTTAGCTACATTGAGTTTGGGGTTTCTATTGTGTTAGGTACAGATGGTGTCTGGAGAATACATTATTTGGCTAACGTTTATCATGAAAAGAAAGAAAGTCATGTGGTTGTCCTCTCTGGTCAGTCAGTCAGCATGCCATTCCGGTCGGTCGGTCCAGGTGGTTATGGTTTTTCGGTCAGTGTTCGGTTTGCCTGTTTGCTCTGCTTCTTACTTTCCTTCTCCATTTCTCTGTCGATCCATTGTTTTAGCATTTCCTTATGCGTTGTTGGGGTCAGAGTAATTGTCGTCCAGGCGTTCTTGATAACATGCATTTTATGGTAGTCGGTGACATGATCTTCCATAACTTCAGCATTGTGGATGAATCCACATTCTTCGACTGGGCAGCCATAATAGTTTCTTGGTGTCTTTTTATCCTTCTTCCGCGGTGACAACGAATCGGATTTGGTTTGCTTACGCTTGGAGGTGGTATCACTTGTTGGCTCAACATCTTCTACACTGTCCATAGATGTGTCTATCAGGTTCATTTTCTCCAACAGGTCTTTTATTTCTGTCCATTTTTGACTGTTTGCATGGATGCTATGCAGCAGTCTTTCACTTTCCGTCATCCGGTCGTTTAGAGCTTTCACTTGACTGTTTATCTCTTTAACATTGTCAAGCAGTTCGTATATAATCTTCATATACGCTCCATTAGTCTCTCCAATAACATCAAATGTACTAGCCAGTCGGTCGATGAGTTTTTCAGAAATTGTTCCATAGGTTTTTCTTTCAACGTTGTCCGACATTTTCACTTTAAGGAACAGATATTTCGTGTGGTATTACAATAAAAATTGTTACAAATATTAAAAAAGTTTTTTAGGAGATGATATAATTTTATAAGAAAATAAAAACAGGTAAGGACAGATTTGACTAAAAGAAAACTAAAAGAAATAACCGACTGGGGAGATACAAGAAGTTAGATGTTCACTTGTCAGAGGCTGAAAGTAAAATGAAATTAATACACTTTTATTTATATCAATTGGTATTTAACAGCGACTAGTGGCGCCATCTTTTATTCATCTTCATCACTAGAATCTTCTGACAGTAATCCAGCTAATTTGTTGAAATATGGAAGTCTCGTTCCAGTCGGTGAGGTTTTCAGAGGTTGTGGGGAATGTTTCGGCTCGGTTTGTGAGGGTTGCGTTGGCGAGGCGATCGGTGTGGAGTGTGCTCGCGGTGAGCCTTTAATTTGTTGTTTTGCAACTAATTTCGGTATTAGGTTGTCGTTTGGTACCTCACTAAGGAGGGAACTGCACAGGCTTGCAGCTTCCTCCAGTCGGTTAGGAGATGCTTCTATCGATTCGATGATTAGTCGCATTTCTTGACTGCTTAGATTAGATGTTGGTATATTATCTTTTTGCTTATCTGGATCGTTAACTGGCTCTATTGTTGTTGTTGGTAAGTCTGGTGTCACTGTGATGTTTTCTGCTTCTTCGTGCTCCGGTCGGTTGCTTATTCCTGCAATTGTTTCAACGAATTCTGTGAACGACCGTTTCTCCGGTCGGTTGGTTACAGTTGCTGACTTATTACTATTTAAGCTTTCACTGTCACTGGTACTGTCCTCAGATGAATCTTCACTATCGTCTTTCTCTTCATCTCCAGATCTGCTTGACTCACTATCTTCCTCCTCTTCAACCGTCTCCTTGCTTTTTATCTTTGATTTTGTTTTTTCTTCCAATTCTTGTGCCAGTCGGTTCCATGTTTCCCGACGTTTTTCACAGTCTTTCACTGGTAGCTCAATCCAGAAAACTTTCTTTGGTATGTCTGCTTTAGGCACTTTTGAATGGTATTTGAGAATATGATTATGCATATTTCTGCATTCTCTGGTTTCGATGTATTTACAGATTTTGTTGTTGTCTTTGCCGATCGGCAGGTTACACATTCTCATTCTGACCATGCCTTGTTTGAGTTCTCCCCAGTTTCTATTATTCTTGGTGAAGCTTTGCAGGACGATTCTCCAACCGTTTGGCAAGAAACCACTGCGGTATTCCTCCGGTACATTCGCATATGAAGCTTTACTTAGTTGTCCCCAGTTCTCAATCGTCACTTTGCCTGGAGCAGGTTTTTGCAATATTTTAAGTTTCTGTTGGGAGATTCCAGAGGTGCCAGGTGTTTGCGTATCTCCAGTCGGTTCATTCGTTTTCTTTGAATAGCTCAGATTGGCCTTTTGTTTGGACGTAGGTGGCTGTCCAGGCGGTAGTTTAGGGATCTTTATTTGTGGTATTTTCGGCGGTTGATCAGTAGGTAGCTGTGTTGATCCAAGTGGGTACTCTTTGCGTGCCGATTGGGGTTTATCTGATGTGGTGGACTTCGAGGGAGTTTGAGACTTATCTTTCTCTGGGTTATAATGTGGGTTTGGAGTTATTCCCCGGTCGGTCGCTGCTTTATGGGGCTGCTGTACAGATTGTGAGGCTTGATCATCCCAGAGAACTTCGAGATCGTTTTTTGAGTCATATGGCGGCGTTGCAGTACGTTCCTCGTTAGTTTTGCCAGTTTTCGATGGGGTACCTTCAGTCGGTTGGTCAGTTTTTCTTTTGCGCTTAGTATCACGGGGTGTAGCTTGGTTTCTCTCTAGCACTTCCAGTCGGCCTTCTAATTCAGCGAATTTCGCAGGAAGGTTCCCCAGCTTCCTTAGCTGTCTTTCAATGATATCCAGCTTTTCCAGCTTTGCTTCCAACCGCTTTATGAAGGTTTCCATTAGGATTTTCTTTTTAGTGGCTTTGTCTACGTTTATAAACTCTTGGAATTCACAGGTCTCTAAGAAGTCTATCCAGGACTGGCTTCTCATTTGCCCTCTCCGGTCGGCTATGATACAGACTTGTTTGATGTTAACACTTGGTAATGTTGTTGTAGTTCAGTAAATTTCGGTGAGTTCAGGGTGTGAAATGAACAGGTAAAATTATATACACTGGTGAATATGAAATAAATCAGAATAATTGAAGTTATGTAGAATTTTATGTAATTAGAACTTATGTAAGATGATAACTAATGTATTTGAAGTTAATTAGATGACAGTTAAATTGAAACTGAATGTTTATCGCTGACTTTGATATGAAAACGAAAGTTTGATGTGCTGCCATCTTCTGTTTTCGTTTAAAGTTTTTTCTGGTAGGTTTTATTGAAACATATTTCCAGTCGGTTATTATAGGTGTGTTTCCAGTCGGTTTTTAGTTTTGTTGCATTATTGCCTTTTTACACTCTTTGTATATAGTTTTTAGGATGTTTGTGGTTTTTTCATCATCTTTTTTCAAAAGGGTTATGACCATTTCTTTCGTCAGGTTATGTGAGGTGTGCCGTGCGGTGGAGTCGGCTATGTCTTTTAGTTTTTGTCTTTGATTTATAAAATAATCACATTGGAATAGTACATGATCGGCAGTTTGCTCTGCTTGCGAGCAGAATCGACAGGTCGCATCAATTTCAGGGTTGATTCTGGAAAGGTGTTTTAGAAAGTATCCGTGGCTAGTAATAAATGCTGTAACCACATGGTTTGGTGAATTTAGAGTTGGGACTTCCTTGAACCATGATTTTTGCTGGTCGGATAGGTTGTGCGTGTATTCTTGTTTGAGTTGGTTTGAGCATTCAGACTTGAGTTTGTGTTTTATGTAACTCTTCGGGATAGTGTCAAACTGCTTCTGTGTTTTTTTCCGGGCGGCTGCTTTGGCTTGAATGTCTGCTGTTTCATTCCCTACATCGCCTTGATGTGCTCTAATGTAGCTGAGTTCAATGTTATCCTTTTGAAGAAGAATTTCTTTGGTCTGTACTACTAAGGCTGTATGATTTCTTCTTCCCATTAAGGCCATAATTGATGACTTTGAGTCTGTAAAAATTGTTACCTTCCGGTCGGTCGGTGACATTTTGATTGCTTCTTTTATTGCCAGCATTTCCGCTTGGAATATTGAGCAGTATTTTTCCAAAACTAGTTTCTTTGTCTTGACTAGTTGGTTATTGCTAAACAAGCAAATTGCCGCTCCTACACCGTTTTCCGATTTACTCCCGTCGGTGTAAATTTTTATTTCCGTTTCTTGTGGACTAACGCTAAATATAACTTTCTCAGTTGTTGGATGAATTTGGTTAGAGAATGGAGTTCTTGTTTCAATGTCCCGGTCGGTAGGCACAATGTCATATCTTATGTTGTGCAGAGTTATGTCTTTCCAAATTCTTATTTTAGTCAACTCTATTGTGATGGGTTTGTAGTTATAAATAGACCAGCAGCTATTGTAGGAGGTTGTGAAGAATAGTCGGTTAGTTTTTATGATGAATCGTCTTTGGATATTTTTTAGTTTTTTGACGCTTGTTTTTGTTTCCAAGACTTTTCCCCAGGTGCTAATTCCGTATGTCAGGATTGGGATTATTACCCCATCATACAGCTTTCTGTACATATCTGCATGCGGGCCGATGATTCTCTGAGCTAGGCATAAAGTTTTATCTGCATATGTCCAGGCTTTATTGATGATATAGTTAAAATGATGTCTGTATCTCAGATTTTTGTCAAAGATTGTCCCAAGAATTTTCGTCTTGTATGTTTTCTGTATGGAGTTATTTTGCAGGTTGATTTGTATGTTTTCTGCTTTTTTAGTTATAGGTAGCCAGACGGTTTTTTGCTCTGAGAATTTCATTGCAGTGTTTTCAGCCCACTCTTCTAGAATAGATGTCATTTCTCTCACTCTTTCTTGAAGTTCATCTCCGGTCGGTGCGTCTATCACTATTGTGATATCATCTGCATAGGCAAATACTTCTATTTCCATGCGATGGAGGTTATGAAGAAGGGGGTCTACTATCAGATTCCAAAATATGGGTCCTAGAACTGACCCTTGTATGGAGCCTTTTGTCTGCTCTTTTACATATTTAGCATTGAGAAAGTCTGAGGTTACTTTCCGGTCTTGCAGGTAGCTCACCATCAGGTTGATTAGATTTGTTGGAATATTTGCTTTGATTAGGCTTGCGATCACATCTTTCCAAATGACGTTGTCGAAAGCGCCTTCAATGTCTAGTGCAAGGAGAATAACCTGGTTTCCCTTCTTTTTTGCTGTTGTTATTGCTTCGTGTATCTGATGGACTGCGTTCTCAGTGGATTTATTTTTTCTAAAACCATACTGCCGGTCGGAGAGGATGTTGTTTATCTCTAAATACCATGTTATTCTTGTGTTCACAAGTTTTTCCAGTCCTTTTGATAGCATTGAAAGTAGACCGATTGGGCGATAGCTTTTTGGGTTATTGTAGTCTGCTTTATTCGGTTTTGGGATAAATTTGACCAGTGCGTTTTTCCAGATTTTTGGAAAGGTTTCTGTTTTTAAGCATTTATTGTAGATGTTGAGCAGGAAGGCTTCATCTAGTTCTTTGATCTTTTCGCAAATTGTTGAAGTTAATCCATCCATCCCTGGTGATTTGTGTTGATCTACATCTTTGAAAATGTATTTCATCTCAATGGCCTTAAAGGGGACGTCTTGAATGCCGTCTGGTATTTTATCAACTCCGGTCGGTTGTGTGTTTGATGGAAAGAGGCTGTGCAGGATTAACTTTGACGACTGCTTCACTGTAAGAGTATTTCCATTAACAATCATGGGTTGCTGCTCTGGATTTCTTTTATACTTTAAAATTTTGTTTATTGGGTTCCATGCCGAGTCGGTCGTAAGGTTATCACAGAATTTTTTCCAACAGCTGTCTTTTGCTTTTTGTGTTTCGAGTCTGAGTGTGCACCTCAAATCTCTTAATTTCACACGGAGCGGATCAACTCTGTTTACAGACGCGTATATAAGTGTTCTTCTGAGAGCTTTAATTCTCTTCTCCAACACTTTTATGTCTTCTGTCTTCCAAATTTTTCCAGTCGTTGGCATTCTTTTCGATGATTTTCTCAGGTGTTTATTTGCACATACTCTTATGTCCGCCATAAAATGTTCAACCAGTTCATCTGTATCATTGATGGCTTTAGACTTAAGTATCTCTATCCTGTCGGTGAGATCTTTTTCGAATTTTTCCCATGTTTTTGGAGAGTTTGTGTAAATTTTTGTTGTTGTCTGGTTTAGTTCCAGATTCTGCAGTATGGTGATTTCTATTGGGAAGTGATCTGATTGGTTAGCCGCTTTGAGAAGGACTTTCCACTGGATGGGGGCGTGGATATCAGGAGTGCAAAGTGTTAGGTCAACTATGCTTTTTCTGGTGCTGTTTTTATGAGGGGCCAGGAAAGTTGGTTGTTTACCATTATTTAGTATTGAAAGGTTGTGGTCGTCTATAAAGCTTTCTATTTGGTTGCCTTTTGAGTTGGTTTTAACATCGCCCCATCTAATCGATCTGGCATTTAGATCTCCTCCTATTAGAAGTTGATTGTCATTGTTTTGGACGAAATTTGTCAGGTCGGTTAGAATGTTCTGTCTGTCAAGTTGAGGAGGGAAGTAAACGGATACCATCGTCATCCATCCTGTCTTTGATTTGATTTTGCAAGCTGTGATATGTTGATTATTTACAGGGATTTGCTGTGTGATGAGGGTCTTATTTACAATGACTATGGCTGTTCTTTTATCTTTCTCGTTTGTTGTCGGTGCATAAACTTTGTCGTACTTTGTACTACCTTTAAGTCTGTTATCTTGGAAGTATGTTTCTTGTAGAAGTAGTACATCATATTTGTTTGTTCCTGCGTATGTTATTATCTGGTCGGTTGTAATATGACTCTTATTTACATTTTGTTGTAGGATTTTAATCTGATCCATTAGCTAGATAAGATTTAATTTTTTGTTGGTAGTTTCGCTTGGCTTCTTGTAGTGCAGGACAGTCATTTGACATGGTGGCATGATCGTTTTGATCATTGTACCTGTTTAACCGACTGCAGTTGAAACATTTCTTTCCAGTCGGTGTTTGGCGATTTGGGCAAGTCTTATGATCATGGTCTCCAAGGCAGATGAAGCACTTTGGTATTTCTTCTTCCGTTTTTGAGCAATGTTTCGCCACATGATTGAATCCAAAACATTTGTAACACCTCGATATCTCGATATGTGGGTATGCTTCTAGATACTGATATCCAATTTTGACTTTTTGTTGCATAAGAAGTAGTTTATAGAACTCTTGGCTGACTTTGAGGATAATGTTTTTTCTGGTTGTGGTCGGTCTTTTTTGTTCTCTGATGTGGAAAATTTGGTGTTTGTATTGTTCCTCGCTGTATAACTCATTGATTTTTTCATTTTGTCGGTATAGTGATGTCGCAACTTCTCCGGTCGGTATAGAATTGCAAACATTTTTAATGTTGATGTACAAGCTCGGAGGTTTCATTTTTTCAATTTGAATGGAATCTGCTTTATCCACTTCTACCGCTATCTTTTCTCTGTCTCGGGCCGAGGGACACACTAACAGGATCTTATCCTTGGCTAGGACTCTCATTGATTTAACTCCAGCTGAACATCGCTGCAGGTCGACAGTTTCTTTAAACTTTTGTAAGCAGTCTATATCAGTGTTGGTTTTCACGATCATTGTAACATTTTCCTGGGTTTTTGCCATTGACTTTTTAAGGACCGATGCAAATGTGCTAGGTTGTTGTTTGGGCGGCTGCTCGGTGTACATCCCAGTCGGTTGGCTCTTCATCTTCATTGCCATATCCACAAATTCTCCAACTACGGATGTTGATGCATCACTGATTTGGTTGAGTCGGTTGATCTTAGATTTGAGTTTGGCAGACAGGTCGGCTCTTGGCTTATTTAATTCTGTTACCAGGGCAAACAGATCAAAGGCAATGGTTTTCACTTCGGCAAAATATTCCAGTAGTTGCTGAATATTTCCAGGTTTTGCTCTATTGTTGAGTATCCCTTGTATAGCATCAAGTTGGCCGAGTCTGGTCGGTTGGTCACTTTTTAGCTCTTCAATGAAATTGATGAGCGAAGCGTTTGGCTCAGGGGAGGAGACGTTCTTTTCGATAGTATTAGACATTTCGGTATCACAATGTTAACTTCAGTCAGAAGATTTGTAAGTTCAAATTTTTACCGACCGGAATCTTTCAACGGTTTTTTCGGTTTTTTAGACCTAAAATCGTTAGGACTCGTCGCAGAAATTTATTTTATATGTCAATTTGTAGGCCGAGCTTAATTGCACAAGAAAAATATATCTTTCAAACACTTTTAACACTAAGAACTATATAAAAATTTAAAAACTGAAGAGCTATAAAAAATGCAACACACGCGTTCAGAGGTTGGTGGTTGGTTGGGTTAGGTTAGGTTAGGTTAGGTTAGGTTAGGTTAGGTTAGGTTAGGTTAGGTTAGGTTAGGTTAGGTTAGGTTAGGTTAGGTTAGGTTAGGTTAGGTTAGGTTAGGTTAGGTTAGGTTAGGTTAGGTTAGGTTAGGTTAGGTTAGGTTAGGTTAGGTTAGGTTAGGTTAGGTTAGGTTAGGTTAGGTTAGGTTAGGTTAGGTTAGGTTAGGTTAGGTTAGGTTAGGTTAGGTTAGGTTAGGTTAGGTTAGGTTAGGTTAGGTTAGGTTAGGTTAGGTTAGGTTAGGTTAGGTTAGGTTAGGTTAGGTTAGGTTAGGTTAGGTTAGGTTAGGTTAGGTTAGGTTAGGTTAGGTTAGGTTAGGTTAGGTTAGGTTAGGTTAGGTTAGGTTAGGTTAGGTTAGGTTAGGTTAGGTTAGGTTAGGTTAGGTTAGGTTAGGTTAGGTTAGGTTAGGTTAGGTTAGGTTAGGTTAGGTTAGGTTAGGTTAGGTTAGGTTAGGTTAGGTTAGGTTAGGTTAGGTTAGGTTAGGTTAGGTTAGGTTAGGTTAGGTTAGGTTAGGTTAGGTTAGGTTAGGTTAGGTTAGGTTAGGTTAGGTTAGGTTAGGTTAGGTTAGGTTAGGTTAGGTTAGGTTAGGTTAGGTTAGGTTAGGTTAGGTTAGGTTAGGTTAGGTTAGGTTAGGTTAGGTTAGGTTAGGTTAGGTTAGGTTAGGTTAGGTTAGGTTAGGTTAGGTTAGGTTAGGTTAGGTTAGGTTAGGTTAGGTTAGGTTAGGTTAGGTTAGGTTAGGTTAGGTTAGGTTAGGTTAGGTTAGGTTAGGTTAGGTTAGGTTAGGTTAGGTTAGGTTAGGTTAGGTTAGGTTAGGTTAGGTTAGGTTAGGTTAGGTTAGGTTAGGTTAGGTTAGGTTAGGTTAGGTTAGGTTAGGTTAGGTTAGGTTAGGTTAGGTTAGGTTAGGTTAGGTTAGGTTAGGTTAGGTTAGGTTAGGTTAGGTTAGGTTAGGTTAGGTTAGGTTAGGTTAGGTTAGGTTAGGTTAGGTTAGGTTAGGTTAGGTTAGGTTAGGTTAGGTTAGGTTAGGTTAGGTTAGGTTAGGTTAGGTTAGGTTAGGTTAGGTTAGGTTAGGTTAGGTTAGGTTAGGTTAGGTTAGGTTAGGTTAGGTTAGGTTAGGTTAGGTTAGGTTAGGTTAGGTTAGGTTAGGTTAGGTTAGGTTAGGTTAGGTTAGGTTAGGTTAGGTTAGGTTAGGTTAGGTTAGGTTAGGTTAGGTTAGGTTAGGTTAGGTTAGGTTAGGTTAGGTTAGGTTAGGTTAGGTTAGGTTAGGTTAGGTTAGGTTAGGTTAGGTTAGGTTAGGTTAGGTTAGGTTAGGTTAGGTTAGGTTAGGTTAGGTTAGGTTAGGTTAGGTTAGGTTAGGTTAGGTTAGGTTAGGTTAGGTTAGGTTAGGTTAGGTTAGGTTAGGTTAGGTTAGGTTAGGTTAGGTTAGGTTAGGTTAGGTTAGGTTAGGTTAGGTTAGGTTAGGTTAGGTTAGGTTAGGTTAGGTTTTTTTTTTTTTTTTTTTTTTTTTAAAGTTTTAAACTTTTTTATTTTATTTTATAATATATAAAATAAATAAATAAATAAAATGGTATGCCCGATTTTCAATCGGGCGCTGATTACAATACGGGGTCACTGGATTATTTACCAGTGACCCTAAAGAAAATACATATAAAACAACGTTTTCATATGAAAATATAAATAGAATAAAAGAGGAGTGACTCGAGTCAATGACTTATCATGGCGATTTAAAAGCATTGACTTAAATCCGACTCGTACAAGTCAGTGACTTGACATGTGACAAAAGGACGGGTGCTTGTCTTGAGCTGCAAAGTCAGACATAGACTGTGCAGCGACGAACTATACATGCAGACAGATCTCATGACAAAGAACTGCAAAGTCAGCTCTGGATGACTCCTGAAATGGCAGACTTGCGCATGCGCTCTACAGGTATTAACCTCCGTAGCACATTTCAACTGAGAGACGGTCAAGTCTTAGACAAGCAACGTATTTCTAAGAATAATTTTTCTCGCCGAAGGCGAGTGTTTAACACAGAGTTAACTACGAGGACCTAGCTATTATTTAATATACGTAAGAAGTATGTAAACAAGTCAGGCCAAATAACGAGTTATTACTGACTTATATATGGGAGGACGGGATTTTAAAATAAAGACATAATGAAATTACAGAGAGTCAGTTAGCATATACCGCTACGGTGGGTTTGGCCTGCGCCGTAGTTGCCAACAATACTGTATTATTGTGAATGCCAATAACAAAAGAACCATACGGTAAATTAAAGTTACCGCATAGAGTAATAAGATACAAACAAAGTTAATAGATGACCCCACGTATACAGATAGATGATTGGATATTAGGTTACGAAAGTACCTACGGGATATAATGCGCCGAAGGCGCCTTAGCAGTGTACAAGTACGTAATTACTTATTGAAGCAGCAATGTGACCTATAAGTCACCTTCAACTGTAATGAAAATTTACCAACCATTTATTAATACGTTCTGGTTTTAATTACTATTTTATTTTCCTACTATTTCATTGGTACGGATAGGATTCAATTACAAAAAAGGTTTAAGGAGGAGTGTGTGTTAGTAATTTATGTTTTAACATGTGAATAAATTATTCGATGTTTGGATTCAGGTACAGTAAGCAGTAATGTCAGAATTATAGACCCGGGCAATACAATCAAATTAATAGCTATAAGTCACAGCTCGAGAGCTTATTTGCAACTTCAGATGTATCCGAAATAACTATAAAGTAAAATAAAATAAAATAAACTAAAATTCTTATAAAAGGATAGAAAAAATTTTTTGCGAGTTAGGAATGGGAGCAGAGAGGGGCAGAGATACACGATGTGTGACTCGCAGGTTGTTGAAATCTTGAAGGTTCTTTTTTCAATTATCCAAAGTTCCCCATTTGGCCTTTCTCTTTTCGTACTCCTTTGAGCAGATATCTTTGATTACCCATTTGTCAAGTCGCAAACTGGAAGGGTGATGTAAGAAGAAGTGTTCTCTAAAGGACAGGTTGGAACCAGGGTCTGTGGAAAAGTCACACCCTTCATGGGTACATTGTTTTACAACATAGTTGTCTTCATCATCATCGTCCTCTTTTAGCTCGTCTGCTATATCTTGAGTTGGATTGGTTAGGACAGGGTTGTCTTCACCTGGAGCAGCACTTTTTTGTCTGTCCTGACGCCAGGAGTGTTTGTCTTCCAGAGTTCGCTTCGCTGGTTGTAGCGAGGTTGTGAGGACATCCTCGTAGTTGCACTGGGTTCCAATAACAGTATTTGTTTCGGCTTTATCAGCCTTCGAATCCTTTACATTGTTTTCTACCTCTTCCTCAGATACCGACATATCGGTATGCTCACCATCTTTCCTGACCTCATCATCCGAGTCAGAGTCATCAGGCCCCCTCACATAGGATTGAGTATAGTTGAACCAGGATGTTGAGTCAGTACGAATACGCTTGTCAAGATAATTGAGGCAACATTTGACGTCTTTGACGACATCAATTTGACTGACCGTAGCAGGGACCATAGTATTCAAAAAAGGCATGATCTCCATATACTTTCCAAGTAGGAATTGAGTGTCTTTGATTAGTTTCTCTGTGTCATTCCTGAACGATTGAAGGTATTCTCTAGACTCCGTAGGGCAAGACACCGCGATGAAGTCAAAGGGAGTCGCAATAGTACTGGCTGCAGGATCGGAGCATACGTCCACGATATCGTTTACATCAGTCATGGTGCGAACTGATATCTTCTTACTGCGAATACTTAAATCCGACATGTTTCTCTCAACTGTGTTGATGATTGGTTTTATCACGGCATCCAAGTTCCGAACAAATTTTTCACTCATTTTAAGAAAGTGATTCCTTTTAAGGGTTCTTATATCCATGACTTTATCAAAAGAGAAAAGTCACTACACACTAAAGCACGTTTAATGTTGTTGTCAAAACAAGAATAAAGGAACTTATAGGATTCAAAGGGTATAGCTTTACAATAGCACTGAGTGTCAGATGATTAAGATGACTACGACAATGGTAACAAAAACAGATGCAATTTTATATAATTGATCGATGAAAGTCAAGGCACTGGAAAAGTGTGGTAATGAAAATAAATCGAAAGATGTTGAAAGTATGGAAGACAAGTAGCATATGTTTGACTGAGAAGCTGAGCGAGGAAGTATGTAAAGTAATAAGTACTGCCATCTATGAGCTTGAGAGGAGAGCTTTGTGAACGAGTCAGTGACTCCAAACTCTGATCAATGCATAAGGTTGTAAGGGTTAACAATTGTCGTAATTTTTAATTTTAAATATGTCAGAGGAAATTATAAAAAAGGATATTTCAATAGTAAGGGATTCATAAGAAGGACAATGCAACAAAATTTTAAACAAAATTATTGGGTAAACTTGATAACATACAGAAATGTTCGAGTCATAGATTATTCAGAATTAAATTCAAGAGGGGGTTCATAATAATAATGCGTATCGTATTAGAATAAGATTCATATCAATAATACAATAAAAAATAAATTAAGTCACATTCTTTTGCAGATTTTTCATAATTTCCGAGTAGACTTTATACTTTACTTTTGACCAGTTTTTATGTTTGTTCCACTCGTTATTACTTGCAGCTAGAAAATTATTCCAAGCAAGTTTCATAGCTTCATGCTCCTGGGGGGTGACTTCAGCTACTCGGTACCAGGGGCCCTTAGTATTTCTTCCATGGTAGGTTCCATAGTGGCGAGAATAATTTGATCCTTCTTCGGCTAACTGAAAGTATGGGCAATAAGAGACAGTACATATTTTAACAGCAATAGTATTCTGTGACTTGCTGGACTCAGTAGCTTTTCGGAGCTTGTGGCTAACTCTCTTTCGTCTGGTCCTACGTTGTCTCGGAGCATCTTCGCCCGACTCGTTCGTGGAATGTTCGTAGAGGTCCCCGCTGTCCAATTCAGACTCATCGTTCTTAAGGTTGAGGTTTGCAGAAGTGTTAACTTCCTGAGCCTCTTCCAAGTCAGAGTTCTCGGAGACACGGCGTCTCTTGAATTTCTTGCCTTTGTTCCCGGGAAGGGATCCAGTTTTCATTTTAGCAAGGCTACCTGCTGATGACTTGGATCTTTTCAGACCAGAGCTGATGGGTCTTATGGTCCTGACGTCTATGAATGGAGCATTCGAAAGATCTGCCAGAGTAAGGTTACTGGAGGAGCTCCTGGGCTGATAACTGAAGTCAAGTACTTCTTCAAAAATGGATGTAGGTGTGAAAGAAGGAAGGTCACAGAGAGGTGACTTAGCGCCTAACTTAACCTTATCTTTCAGATCGGGGACAGAAGCTGGTTTCGCTTGAAAGTCAGAAGCGGGAAGAGAAGGGAAGTTCACCTTCCGACATTGGTACCAATCAAATTGGCAGCTAAAAGTTTTCCTCTCGAGATTTAAAAGCATCCCATGAATGTTAACACATTGATCGTACAATTCAACAAAGTTGGTATTAATAGGTTGGCAAAGTTTTAAGACTTTAGCAAAATTTGAACAAAAGGTACCAATGATACCGTAAGCATGCTCCAAGTCGGTCCTGAGGCTATTGACATATTGTTGACATTGTGGTGGTAGGCTAACCAGAAATGAATTCAAGTCACTAGCACTTTCCAAGTCAGTACGCTTGACAACTGGGATGTCCTGTGGCAGTCGTAGACTGTTTAGAAGTGCGTTTGTGTCAGTTTGAAGTTGCACATCCTTTGTCTCGACTTTAATCTTCTCTTTAGATTCAATTAGGCGTGTGTTCAATAAATCGTGAGCGAGTAAAGTCATGGCAGCAGATCCTCGACTAGTCATGACATCGGGCGAAAATCCAAAGCATTCTAACCCCGGAAGATCCAGTAAATCATCTTCTTTCAGGTACTCTGAGAGATTGGGGAGGTCGGAACTGACTCTGGTGGTATCCAGGTTAAGAGAGTCATGTGTGACAGTTTCATTAGGGACCTTGTCAGTAACAATTCCTTGAGTCACGCCTACATCAGGGTTCTCGGGCATTTCCATGTGGATGTCATCACACTGATTGCTTGGCACAGCTGGGATGAAATCGTCGGTATTTTCCATTAGGGCGATGATCGTATCGAGAACATTTTCTGATTGTATATCCTTAAAATTGCGAACGTCCGGACTATACATAACACTTCGTGTATGACTTAAATTTAAACAAATAGGTTGGAGGGAAGCAGTAAGGGGTGATGTAATTTTGGAAAAAGTTTCACAGTATTTAAACAACTAGTTGCACTTGATCAGAGTGAGTTGACGGGTCTGAGTACGCTAGGTAAATGAATAGGTGACTTAAATAATAAAAGAGGAGTCGCAAATTAGCATAATAAGCCGAGTTAATTAATTAACGGTTAAAACACGCCAATGTTTACAAACAGAAAGCGTTAAAGTCATGACCTCGCTCATGCTCAGTCAAAGCATGCTTAAAGGGGGTTGAACTAAGTAGGGGCAACTTTTTATTTTACAAACTTAGGAAACTATTTAATATAGTTCCGACTAGCAGCTTAATTTAGATAATCAAATTGATTGTATTGCCGGGTGACTCGAGTTTTTGTACAAACACGTAAATCGCAAGATTAGACGCGTGACCATTCTTGTCTTGGTATTAGACTCGATGCTAGAGTGTGTTTTCTGTTATGTAAACGTTCAGATATAGTGTATAAGGCATGTGTATTTAAAGTGAAGTTTGGTGAGACAATCTCAGTGCCCGAGTTCATAATACGATAGTCAGGATGCAGATGAGTCATACGTATTTAAAGATTGAAATGTGACCTGTTCAAAGCTTTGACCGTCTCAACAATTGTACGCGAAATGCTATTCAAAAGAGGCAAGTCATAGTTCAGGAGTAACGGAAAGAGCTGACTTACGTTCTTGTCTCGCCATTTGGTTGGGATTTTCCTTAAAACCTTGGATCTAATACTCAGTAATACAGGGCATGAATCCAAGATATGTTTAGTTGTGAGGTCATTTGAACCACAGTAACAGACTCTCCCTTTATATATCCCAAAGCGCTTAAGGTAGTGTAGGAAGGGCCCGTGTCCACTAATAATCCACAGTGCTTCCTTGTTTGGACAATGTTCGTTGCTTAACCAACCAGGTTGTCTAAGTGTGACTTCCAGCATAGAACTAGATTGCTTCTCCCTAAAAAGGGTTATTGTATTTTCATATAGTTTTTCTTTTATCTTTCTTTTGATTAAACTACGAGGTACAAGGTCATAGCGAATCATGACTTTGCTTTGTATGCCCTTCTTAGCCATTGCGTCCGCCGCTTCATTACCCGGAATACCGATATGGGCCTTAACCCAATTGATAGTGACACGAACCTTGTTAGAAAATAACAGGCTTGTGAGTTGTTTAATGTCCTCGATAAGTTGATGTTGTTGGAGTGAGGAGTGATAAGCTTTGAAAACTGATTGTGAGTCGGTGTATATCTCAGCACAGCTCAAAGATTTATTTCTAAGAGTCAGCAGCTTTTCTAGCGCAGTTATAACGGCTAGGCATTCGGCCTGGAAAATACTAGCATATTTGTAGAGGGGTTTGGCAAAATGAAAGATCAGCCTCCTGTTACTATTAAAGGCAACGCCTCCATAGCCGACGCCTGAATCCATCCTACTGCCGTCAGTGAAGATGTATATTGTATTAGTCATTGACGAGTCTATAGGATCTTCATGTAAACTACGACCTGAGCAGTCATACTTTAAGGCTGGAGATGAAGAGAACAGGCTCTTAGGTTTGTTCTCAATATGACGATCTCTTGGCAAGTCATGAAATATTCGATTACCCAATAAGGCATGATATTTTTGGCACTGGGACTCTAAAGCAAGATTGATCGGGGGTAGATCCAAAAGTTGGAGTACTGTGACTATGGGAGTGGTTTTGTAAAATCTCCCGCTTCTTGTTAATATCTTGTGCTGTAGAGATGTAAGCCTCTTGATATTCATTTTACCCAGATCTGGATAAAAAACTTCACAGCCATAGCTAAGTTTGGGGTAAATCACCGCTTTATAAATGATTCTGTAAAGCTCGGCTTTTACTTTGGGCCATCCAAAAATGGACTGAGCAGCGTGTGTCATTTTTTTGACTTTGTCTATTGCCTCACTGACGTGAGGGTACCAATTTAAATTATGATCAAATATCAATCCGAGAATTTTAGCATTCGATGAATAGTTTAGTTGTGAGCCAAGAAAATGTAAGGGAGGAGGTGTTTTTGAGCCATAATGTAAAGCTTTGGTTTTTTCAATTGAAAACTTTAAACTGAAGTAGTCAGCCCATTCTTCTATGACTTTGAGAGAGCTATTCAGATGCTCCATATCCCGAGTCAGGAGATCAGATGAGGATCTGTCAACTTGGGCGATTAGACAGAGGTCATCCGCATAGGCTTGTATATGAGGTTTACATTTATCAGTAGATTTTAGAAGCTCATTCATAACCAGGTTCCAGAGAGTTGGTCCTAAACAACTGCCCTGAATGGTTCCCAGTTCGTTCATCACGGTGTGACTTGCCCCCTTGTAATTTACTGTCGTTTTTCTAGATTTGAGATAGGATCTGATCAGATGCAGTATGTTCCGATTTGGGCTAATTTCTGTAAAGATACGAATAATATCTCCCCATTGCACTGAGTCAAATGCACCTTTGATATCAAACGTGATTAGAATGACTGACTTATTCGGTGATTTAAGAC
The DNA here is from genome assembly GCA_028476895.1 of Tetranychus truncatus. Lineage (NCBI taxonomy): Eukaryota > Metazoa > Arthropoda > Arachnida > Trombidiformes > Tetranychidae > Tetranychus > Tetranychus truncatus. Next base: position 30,570 of record CM052061.1, on the reverse strand, counting down.
TTAGCAAGACTCTTTTAAGATTGTTTAGAGCATCTATGGTCGAGACACCAGGTCTAAAACCAAATTGGTTTGTATGAAGCTCTTTCTCGAGAGTTGGTTGAAGTTTAATTAGAATCAGTTTCTCCAGAATTTTACCCATGACTGGTAGAAGACCGATAGGTCGAAAACATTTCGGGGTTGGATTACCACTGTAAGGTTTGGGAATCAGAATGGTATTCGCCCATTTCCAAGAGTCAGGGAAGTATCCGATTCGGAAACATTTATTATATAGGGTTAGGAGTTGCTTTTTAACTGAACAGCCACACCTCTTCAAGAGTATTGGCTGTATCCCTTCTTTTCCAGGTGCTTTGTTATCAGCAAAACTATCTATGGCAAATTCCAGTTCCTCCATAGAGAAGTAATCCGAGTCATGGGTGTCTCCTAAGTCACCTATATCAAGCTGATCACCAGTGGCATTATGGAGATTGGTTGTATCTTGGGTTGGTGTGCCTCCATAGAAATGATGAGCAAGTTTTTTGACAATTTCCTGCTCGTCATCTAGCTTCACATCTCCAATATACACTAGATTGGCTACGTTTGGCTTATATCTCATTTTGTAACGTTTGTAATAGGAGTCCCAAATCTCGGTTACTTCACAGCTTTCATTAAGTTCAGCCCAGTATTTTAAACGTGACTCCTTTATTTTTTCCTTTAGTTTACTAGTTAGAGATGTGACCCAGGACAGGAACTTTTTGTTGCTGCGAGGAGAACAGTTTTTCAATCTCCTGGCAGCTAATTTCAGAAGATTTTGGGTAGTCTCGATATCTTTGCTCCACCAAGGAAAGGGTTTAGGTTTACCTTGTCCGCTTGGGTAAGCACCAGACTTGGTGGCGTCAGCGATGATTCTCTCATTTAACTTAATTACATCTTCGTTCAGCTCTATGATACTTGGTATACTAGTGGTGTGAGTTAGCGGCGGCTGATCTACAGAGGTTAGATCAGCATAGTTCTTCCAGTTTACATTTTTGAGATTCAGTCTGTCACCGCAAGTCTTAGTATGACTGTTGACTTGCAGGGTAGATTTGGTGTTGGTATACGTAAAATCAATGATTCGATGATCGCTAGTTGTGTGCGTAGCTCCGATATTCCAATTGCTCACATTGTTAGAGATTGTCCTTGTTGCAAGAGTTAAATCAATGTGACTTTCGTAAATACGATCACCTCTGATTATACGGAATGTTGGTTCGTTGAAGTCATTACAGATGACTAGCGAGACATCCTGAATGAGTTCAGTAATGACGTGTCCCATCTTGTTAGTAGTAATGTCTCCCCAGAGTCTCGCTCTTGCATTGAAGTCACCAATAAGTATGGATCTACTATTTAGGTGACTATTACATGCATTTATGAAATAAGAGGGGTCTGATTTAGGTTGCAAATATACATTGAATATACGAATGTCAAACGATTTCACATCTAATATTACAATGTTATCCTCATTATCAACGGATATTTTAGTGACTTTGAGCTTGTCCTTCCTAACTGCGGTGATTACTCGAGTTGAAGGTTGGTATACGTCGGGGTAGAAGTCAAAATATCTTTTGTATATAAATGGTCTGGGTGGAGGTTCCTGTATAAGAAGGACTCCCACATCCTCTTTTATTGCGGAGTTGAGTAACGTATAGTACGCCTCATAGTTTTTAGCGACATTGTTTTGTTTGAACTTGATGATCGATTTTTGGTGACTTTGAAGTTTTTTCATTCGACTAGTCGGAGGAACGACCGGTGTCAGTCATCATTATGGCGACATTTATCATTTCCTTACGTACAGGGCAAACTCCGCTATTTGCCTTGTGCCTGACGTCCAGTTTGTAAGCTGCATTGTGCAGATTCTTGTTATACTTTGCACAATTAATGCATCTAACTTGTTTCTTGTTCGGGCAGGCAGTGGATCGATGTGTCTCTGAGCAGTAAACACATCGTTCCACAGTTTCCTTGCATTTGTTTGACACATGTCCGAAGCCTTGGCATTTGTAACATTGCTTGAAAGAGGTTATTCTACTGACCCAAACCGTTCGATGTTCAATGTACAGTCTCCTAGGGGCTAGTAACTTGTGGTAGACATCTGTGTCACATTCCACAACTAGATCCCGAGTCATAGTTGTATTCCCATCCGGACGGTTACGCATGTATGCCAATCTAATTCCATTGCGGTTCAAGTCGCCGAGTCCGTCATTTAATTCGATTATGTCATTTAAGACGGAATCTAACGTATACGAGTTTGGAACTCTGTTCAAGACTAATAACGGCTTCCTTTTGGTAATCGTCTTTGTGACAAAAGGGAGGTCGTTATCCCGAATGTAATCCATATATTTCTGTGCTTGACTAGCGTCAGCACACACGACGACAATTCTTGCTCCGGATATACGTGAGAGTCTAACAACTCTTATACCTAGGTTCCTTGTCTTAATTTTATCAGTCACCTCCGTTTCCAACTGTATTTGATTAACAGCAGGATCTGAATGACTAATGACCACGCATGAGCCGTCTGTAGGAAAAGGACGGCCTGGTAGGGCGGAGCTTATGACTTGTTGCTTTTTGATAGCGGATGTTACTTTTGAGTTTAACAGGGCGTTGTTCGCAGAATACTGTAAGTCAGAGAGAATCTGATTACCACCAGTGACTGTCGCGTAAGTGGGTGGTACAGACAGGGTAGCGGAGGGATTACCATTTGAAGTGCCCGCCTGCCTATTGTTGCCAGGAGCATGAGTATTACCAGTGTTGATGTCACGTGACTTCCACGTGCGTGATTTGTTTTGGTTTTTGGGCAGTCTTGCCGTATTGGGATTACGCTTTTTCGAGTTTTTAGGCCTTTGTTTTTGAGTTGAGGAGGCAACAGTGTGTGACGCATCATCAATATCGTCCGTGACCTCATCTGTGACTTCACCATCGGGTCCATCTGTGTTATATTCACTACGAATAGAAAAGGAATATTGTCTGCGTCGGTTAGATTGGCCGTTAACATCCACTTGGGTTATCTGACTTGGACTGTTCAGGTCGATTAAATTTTTGTAATAGGCATTTTGGCTTTCAAGATCATGCATCCTATTGATCATTTCATCAATGGACAATGTATTACAACCAAATTTACGAGTGGTATCATCTACATCGCTTACGACCTGACTTGTCATAACTTGGGTGACGTCTAGTAAGGTTTCTTCGTCATCTTCGCTTGAGTCAGCAGTTTGCTTGCCAAAAAATCTTCTAAGATCGTGTGAATCTAGTGAGGGGTCAACTGTTGATGATTGACCTCCTTTATCCTTGGCTCCACATCTGACCTTTAACTCCTCGTATTCAGTTAAAGTCGAATAGTATTTGTCTTTAAGGACATTATACCTTGAATTTTCGTCTTTAACCTGGTCCGTTAAGGCTGTGACTTGTGCCTCCAATGAGGAGACCCTGGTTTTCAAAGCAGCATTTTTGACCTCGAGACTTCTTTGACCATTGACGGCATCAGGACTCCAGAATTCTCTGTACAACAGAGCGGCAAGCTCTTTGAGCACACTGTTGAGATCACCAGTGTCTTGTTTCACTACTTTGATTATATCGTCCGACTTACTTCTGGTAGAGACGATATTAGCTATGCTAAGACTTTTGGCTTTAATACGGCCAAACAGTTCACTGTATCTGGGGGGCAGTGTAGGGCTTGAGTCCGCAAGGGAACTACGACTTGAGAAAGACCCCGATCTGGGTACGGACGAGCTAAAGTCAGCACCAAGAAGTGATGTCCTTAGGATGTCATTGGAGTTGACAGTGATATTAACATTGTTTTCACCCATAGTAAAGGTGAACGGTGCCCGAAAGGGGCCACAAAAAGATCACTGACTTAGTCTACGATGAAATGTGGATACACCGTGGGCTATTTCACAAAATGAGACAAAAAATTTTGGAAAAAGATC
>CM052061.1:11635-24135 GCA_028476895.1 Tetranychus truncatus | reverse complement strand
GTTAGGTTAGGTTAGGTTAGGTTAGGTTAGGTTAGGTTAGGTTAGGTTAGGTTAGGTTAGGTTAGGTTAGGTTAGGTTAGGTTAGGTTAGGTTAGGTTAGGTTAGGTTAGGTTAGGTTAGGTTAGGTTAGGTTAGGTTAGGTTAGGTTAGGTTAGGTTAGGTTAGGTTAGGTTAGGTTAGGTTAGGTTAGGTTAGGTTAGGTTAGGTTAGGTTAGGTTAGGTTAGGTTAGGTTAGGTTAGGTTAGGTTAGGTTAGGTTAGGTTAGGTTAGGTTAGGTTAGGTTAGGTTAGGTTAGGTTAGGTTAGGTTAGGTTAGGTTAGGTTAGGTTAGGTTAGGTTAGGTTAGGTTAGGTTAGGTTAGGTTAGGTTAGGTTAGGTTAGGTTAGGTTAGGTTAGGTTAGGTTAGGTTAGGTTAGGTTAGGTTAGGTTAGGTTAGGTTAGGTTAGGTTAGGTTAGGTTAGGTTAGGTTAGGTTAGGTTAGGTTAGGTTAGGTTAGGTTAGGTTAGGTTAGGTTAGGTTAGGTTAGGTTAGGTTAGGTTAGGTTAGGTTAGGTTAGGTTAGGTTAGGTTAGGTTAGGTTAGGTTAGGTTAGGTTAGGTTAGGTTAGGTTAGGTTAGGTTAGGTTAGGTTAGGTTAGGTTAGGTTAGGTTAGGTTAGGTTAGGTTAGGTTAGGTTAGGTTAGGTTAGGTTAGGTTAGGTTAGGTTAGGTTAGGTTAGGTTAGGTTAGGTTAGGTTAGGTTAGGTTAGGTTAGGTTAGGTTAGGTTAGGTTAGGTTAGGTTAGGTTAGGTTAGGTTAGGTTAGGTTAGGTTAGGTTAGGTTAGGTTAGGTTAGGTTAGGTTAGGTTAGGTTAGGTTAGGTTAGGTTAGGTTAGGTTAGGTTAGGTTAGGTTAGGTTAGGTTAGGTTAGGTTAGGTTAGGTTAGGTTAGGTTAGGTTAGGTTAGGTTAGGTTAGGTTAGGTTAGGTTAGGTTAGGTTAGGTTAGGTTAGGTTAGGTTAGGTTAGGTTAGGTTAGGTTAGGTTAGGTTAGGTTAGGTTAGGTTAGGTTAGGTTAGGTTAGGTTAGGTTAGGTTAGGTTAGGTTAGGTTAGGTTAGGTTAGGTTAGGTTAGGTTAGGTTAGGTTAGGTTAGGTTAGGTTAGGTTAGGTTAGGTTAGGTTAGGTTAGGTTAGGTTAGGTTAGGTTAGGTTAGGTTAGGTTAGGTTAGGTTAGGTTAGGTTAGGTTAGGTTAGGTTAGGTTAGGTTAGGTTAGGTTAGGTTAGGTTAGGTTAGGTTAGGTTAGGTTAGGTTAGGTTAGGTTAGGTTAGGTTAGGTTAGGTTAGGTTAGGTTAGGTTAGGTTAGGTTAGGTTAGGTTAGGTTAGGTTAGGTTAGGTTAGGTTAGGTTAGGTTAGGTTAGGTTAGGTTAGGTTAGGTTAGGTTAGGTTAGGTTAGGTTAGGTAGGTTCGGTACGGTTAGGTTAGGTTACGGTACGTAACGGTTACGGAACGGAACGGTTACGGAACGGTACGGATAGGTACGGAACGGTACGTAACGGTAACGTTACGGTACGGATACGTAAGGTTACGGTAACGGAACGTACGGTAACGGTTACGGAACTTAGACGTAACGTGAACTGTACGGAACTTCGGAACGTTAACGGTAACTGATACGGAACGGAACGGATACGGAACGTAACGTGTAACGTATACGGAACTGAACTACGTAACTGTGACGGAACGGTAACGTAACGTAACTGAACGGATACTGAACGGAACTGAACGGAACGGAACGGATACGTGAACTGAAACGGAACGGTAACGTTAACGTAACGTGTACGGAACGGAACGGTAACTGAACTGGAACTGAGAACTTAACGGAACGGAACGTGAACTGAACTGAACGGAACGGAACGGAACTGAACTGTAACGTAACGGATACGAACGTAACGTAACGTAACTGAACTGAACTTAACGGAACTGAACTGAACTTAACTGAACTGAACTGAACTTAACTGAACTTAACTGAACGGAACGTAACGTAACTGTAACTTAACTTAACTTAACGTAACGTAACTTAACTTAACTGTAACGTAACGTAACTTAACTGAACTGAACTTAACTTAACGTAACTGAACTGAACGTAACTTGAACTTAACTTAACGTAACTGAACGTAACGTAACTGAACTTAACGTAACGGAACTGAACTGAACTTAACTGAACTTAACGGAACTGAACTTAACGTAACTGAACGGAACTTAACTTAACTGTAACTTAACGTAACTTAACTGAACGGAACGTAACTGAACTGAACTGAACGTGAACTGAACTGAACTGAACGTAACGTAACTGAACTTAACTGAACGTTAACGTAACGGAACTGTAACTTAACTGAACTTAACGTAACGTAACTGAACTTAACTTAACGTAACTTAACTGAACTGAACCTAACTTAACCTAACCTAACCTAACCTAACCTAACCTACCTAACCTAACCTAACCTAACCTAACCTAACCTAACCTAACCTAACCTAACCTAACCTAACCTAACCTAACCTAACCTAACCTAACCTAACCTAACCTAACCTAACCTAACCTAACCTAACCTAACCTAACCTAACCTAACCTAACCTAACGTAACCTAACCTAACCTAACCTAACCTAACCTAACCTAACCTAACCTAACCTAACCTAACCTAACCTAACCTAACCTAACCTAACCTAACCTAACCTAACCTAACCTAACCTAACCTAACCTAACCTAACCTAACCTAACCTAACCTAACCTAACCTAACCTAACTTAACCTAACCTAACCTAACCTAACCTAACCTAACCTAACCTAACCTAACCTAACCTAACCTAACCTAACCTAACCTAACTTAACCTAACCTAACCTAACCTAACCTAACCTAACCTAACCTAACCTAACCTAACCTAACCTAACCTAACCTAACCTAACCTAACCTAACCTAACCTAACCTAACCTAACCTAACCTAACCTAACCTAACCTAACCTAACCTAACCTAACCTAACCTAACCTAACCTAACCTAACCTAACCTAACCTAACCTAACCTAACCTAACCTAACCTAACCTAACCTAACCTAACCTAACCTAACCTAACCTAACCTAACCTAACCTAACCTAACCTAACCTAACCTAACCTAACCTAACCTAACCTAACCTAACCTAACCTAACCTAACCTAACCTAACCTAACCTAACCTAACCTAACCTAACCTAACCTAACCTAACCTAACCTAACCTAACCTAACCTAACCTAACCTAACCTAACCTAACCTAACCTAACCTAACCTAACCTAACCTAACCTAACCTAACCTAACCTAACCTAACCTAACCTAACCTAACCTAACCTAACCTAACCTAACCTAACCTAACCTAACCTAACCTAACCTAACCTAACCTAACCTAACCTAACCTAACCTAACCTAACCTAACCTAACCTAACCTAACCTAACCTAACCTAACCTAACCTAACCTAACCTAACCTAACCTAACCTAACCTAACCTAACCTAACCTAACCTAACCTAACCTAACCTAACCTAACCTAACCTAACCTAACCTAACCTAACCTAACCTAACCTAACCTAACCTAACCTAACCTAACCTAACCTAACCTAACCTAACCTAACCTAACCTAACCTAACCTAACCTAACCTAACCTAACCTAACCTAACCTAACCTAACCTAACCTAACCTAACCTAACCTAACCTAACCTAACCTAACCTAACCTAACCTAACCTAACCTAACCTAACCTAACCTAACCTAACCTAACCTAACCTAACCTAACCTAACCTAACCTAACCTAACCTAACCTAACCTAACCTAACCTAACCTAACCTAACCTAACCTAACCTAACCTAACCTAACCTAACCTAACCTAACCTAACCTAACCTAACCTAACCTAACCTAACCTAACCTAACCTAACCTAACCTAACCTAACCTAACCTAACCTAACCTAACCTAACCTAACCTAACCTAACCTAACCTAACCTAACCTAACCTAACCTAACCTAACCTAACCTAACCTAACCTAACCTAACCTAACCTAACCTAACCTAACCTAACCTAACCTAACCTAACCTAACCTAACCTAACCTAACCTAACCTAACCTAACCTAACCTAACCTAACCTAACCTAACCTAACCTAACCTAACCTAACCTAACCTAACCTAACCTAACCTAACCTAACCTAACCTAACCTAACCTAACCTAACCTAACCTAACCTAACCTAACCTAACCTAACCTAACCTAACCTAACCTAACCTAACCTAACCTAACCTAACCTAACCTAACCTAACCTAACCTAACCTAACCTAACCTAACCTAACCTAACCTAACCTAACCTAACCTAACCTAACCTAACCTAACCTAACCTAACCTAACCTAACCTAACCTAACCTAACCTAACCTAACCTAACCTAACCTAACCTAACCTAACCTAACCTAACCTAACCTAACCTAACCTAACCTAACCTAACCTAACCTAACCTAACCTAACCTAACCTAACCTAACCTAACCTAACCTAACCTAACCTAACCTAACCTAACCTAACCTAACCTAACCTAACCTAACCTAACCTAACCTAACCTAACCTAACCTAACCTAACCTAACCTAACCTAACCTAACCTAACCTAACCTAACCTAACCTAACCTAACCTAACCTAACCTAACCTAACCTAACCTAACCTAACCTAACCTAACCTAACCTAACCTAACCTAACCTAACCTAACCTAACCTAACCTAACCTAACCTAACCTAACCTAACCTAACCTAACCTAACCTAACCTAACCTAACCTAACCTAACCTAACCTAACCTAACCTAACCTAACCTAACCTAACCTAACCTAACCTAACCTAACCTAACCTAACCTAACCTAACCTAACCTAACCTAACCTAACCTAACCTAACCTAACCTAACCTAACCTAACCTAACCTAACCTAACCTAACCTAACCTAACCTAACCTAACCTAACCTAACCTAACCTAACCTAACCTAACCTAACCTAACCTAACCTAACCTAACCTAACCTAACCTAACCTAACCTAACCTAACCTAACCTAACCTAACCTAACCTAACCTAACCTAACCTAACCTAACCTAACCTAACCTAACCTAACCTAACCTAACCTAACCTAACCTAACCTAACCTAACCTAACCTAACCTAACCTAACCTAACCTAACCTAACCTAACCTAACCTAACCTAACCTAACCTAACCTAACCTAACCTAACCTAACCTAACCTAACCTAACCTAACCTAACCTAACCTAACCTAACCTAACCTAACCTAACCTAACCTAACCTAACCTAACCTAACCTAACCTAACCTAACCTAACCTAACCTAACCTAACCTAACCTAACCTAACCTAACCTAACCTAACCTAACCTAACCTAACCTAACCTAACCTAACCTAACCTAACCTAACCTAACCTAACCTAACCTAACCTAACCTAACCTAACCTAACCTAACCTAACCTAACCTAACCTAACCTAACCTAACCTAACCTAACCTAACCTAACCTAACCTAACCTAACCTAACCTAACCTAACCTAACCTAACCTAACCTAACCTAACCTAACCTAACCTAACCTAACCTAACCTAACCTAACCTAACCTAACCTAACCTAACCTAACCTAACCTAACCTAACCTAACCTAACCTAACCTAACCTAACCTAACCTAACCTAACCTAACCTAACCTAACCTAACCTAACCTAACCTAACCTAACCTAACCTAACCTAACCTAACCTAACCTAACCTAACCTAACCTAACCTAACCTAACCTAACCTAACCTAACCTAACCTAACCTAACCTAACCTAACCTAACCTAACCTAACCTAACCTAACCTAACCTAACCTAACCTAACCTAACCTAACCTAACCTAACCTAACCTAACCTAACCTAACCTAACCTAACCTAACCTAACCTAACCTAACCTAACCTAACCTAACCTAACCTAACCTAACCTAACCTAACCTAACCTAACCTAACCTAACCTAACCTAACCTAACCTAACCTAACCTAACCTAACCTAACCTAACCTAACCTAACCTAACCTAACCTAACCTAACCTAACCTAACCTAACCTAACCTAACCTAACCTAACCTAACCTAACCTAACCTAACCTAACCTAACCTAACCTAACCTAACCTAACCTAACCTAACCTAACCTAACCTAACCTAACCTAACCTAACCTAACCTAACCTAACCTAACCTAACCTAACCTAACCTAACCTAACCTAACCTAACCTAACCTAACCTAACCTAACCTAACCTAACCTAACCTAACCTAACCTAACCTAACCTAACCTAACCTAACCTAACCTAACCTAACCTAACCTAACCTAACCTAACCTAACCTAACCTAACCTAACCTAACCTAACCTAACCTAACCTAACCTAACCTAACCTAACCTAACCTAACCTAACCTAACCTAACCTAACCTAACCTAACCTAACCTAACCTAACCTAACCTAACCTAACCTAACCTAACCTAACCTAACCTAACCTAACCTAACCTAACCTAACCTAACCTAACCTAACCTAACCTAACCTAACCTAACCTAACCTAACCTAACCTAACCTAACCTAACCTAACCTAACCTAACCTAACCTAACCTAACCTAACCTAACCTAACCTAACCTAACCTAACCTAACCTAACCTAACCTAACCTAACCTAACCTAACCTAACCTAACCTAACCTAACCTAACCTAACCTAACCTAACCTAACCTAACCTAACCTAACCTAACCTAACCTAACCTAACCTAACCTAACCTAACCTAACCTAACCTAACCTAACCTAACCTAACCTAACCTAACCTAACCTAACCTAACCTAACCTAACCTAACCTAACCTAACCTAACCTAACCTAACCTAACCTAACCTAACCTAACCTAACCTAACCTAACCTAACCTAACCTAACCTAACCTAACCTAACCTAACCTAACCTAACCTAACCTAACCTAACCTAACCTAACCTAACCTAACCTAACCTAACCTAACCTAACCTAACCTAACCTAACCTAACCTAACCTAACCTAACCTAACCTAACCTAACCTAACCTAACCTAACCTAACCTAACCTAACCTAACCTAACCTAACCTAACCTAACCTAACCTAACCTAACCTAACCTAACCTAACCTAACCTAACCTAACCTAACCTAACCTAACCTAACCTAACCTAACCTAACCTAACCTAACCTAACCTAACCTAACCTAACCTAACCTAACCTAACCTAACCTAACCTAACCTAACCTAACCTAACCTAACCTAACCTAACCTAACCTAACCTAACCTAACCTAACCTAACCTAACCTAACCTAACCTAACCTAACCTAACCTAACCTAACCTAACCTAACCTAACCTAACCTAACCTAACCTAACCTAACCTAACCTAACCTAACCTAACCTAACCTAACCTAACCTAACCTAACCTAACCTAACCTAACCTAACCTAACCTAACCTAACCTAACCTAACCTAACCTAACCTAACCTAACCTAACCTAACCTAACCTAACCTAACCTAACCTAACCTAACCTAACCTAACCTAACCTAACCTAACCTAACCTAACCTAACCTAACCTAACCTAACCTAACCTAACCTAACCTAACCTAACCTAACCTAACCTAACCTAACCTAACCTAACCTAACCTAACCTAACCTAACCTAACCTAACCTAACCTAACCTAACCTAACCTAACCTAACCTAACCTAACCTAACCTAACCTAACCTAACCTAACCTAACCTAACCTAACCTAACCTAACCTAACCTAACCTAACCTAACCTAACCTAACCTAACCTAACCTAACCTAACCTAACCTAACCTAACCTAACCTAACCTAACCTAACCTAACCTAACCTAACCTAACCTAACCTAACCTAACCTAACCTAACCTAACCTAACCTAACCTAACCTAACCTAACCTAACCTAACCTAACCTAACCTAACCTAACCTAACCTAACCTAACCTAACCTAACCTAACCTAACCTAACCTAACCTAACCTAACCTAACCTAACCTAACCTAACCTAACCTAACCTAACCTAACCTAACCTAACCTAACCTAACCTAACCTAACCTAACCTAACCTAACCTAACCTAACCTAACCTAACCTAACCTAACCTAACCTAACCTAACCTAACCTAACCTAACCTAACCTAACCTAACCTAACCTAACCTAACCTAACCTAACCTAACCTAACCTAACCTAACCTAACCTAACCTAACCTAACCTAACCTAACCTAACCTAACCTAACCTAACCTAACCTAACCTAACCTAACCTAACCTAACCTAACCTAACCTAACCTAACCTAACCTAACCTAACCTAACCTAACCTAACCTAACCTAACCTAACCTAACCTAACCTAACCTAACCTAACCTAACCTAACCTAACCTAACCTAACCTAACCTAACCTAACCTAACCTAACCTAACCTAACCTAACCTAACCTAACCTAACCTAACCTAACCTAACCTAACCTAACCTAACCTAACCTAACCTAACCTAACCTAACCTAACCTAACCTAACCTAACCTAACCTAACCTAACCTAACCTAACCTAACCTAACCTAACCTAACCTAACCTAACCTAACCTAACCTAACCTAACCTAACCTAACCTAACCTAACCTAACCTAACCTAACCTAACCTAACCTAACCTAACCTAACCTAACCTAACCTAACCTAACCTAACCTAACCTAACCTAACCTAACCTAACCTAACCTAACCTAACCTAACCTAACCTAACCTAACCTAACCTAACCTAACCTAACCTAACCTAACCTAACCTAACCTAACCTAACCTAACCTAACCTAACCTAACCTAACCTAACCTAACCTAACCTAACCTAACCTAACCTAACCTAACCTAACCTAACCTAACCTAACCTAACCTAACCTAACCTAACCTAACCTAACCTAACCTAACCTAACCTAACCTAACCTAACCTAACCTAACCTAACCTAACCTAACCTAACCTAACCTAACCTAACCTAACCTAACCTAACCTAACCTAACCTAACCTAACCTAACCTAACCTAACCTAACCTAACCTAACCTAACCTAACCTAACCTAACCTAACCTAACCTAACCTAACCTAACCTAACCTAACCTAACCTAACCTAACCTAACCTAACCTAACCTAACCTAACCTAACCTAACCTAACCTAACCTAACCTAACCTAACCTAACCTAACCTAACCTAACCTAACCTAACCTAACCTAACCTAACCTAACCTAACCTAACCTAACCTAACCTAACCTAACCTAACCTAACCTAACCTAACCTAACCTAACCTAACCTAACCTAACCTAACCTAACCTAACCTAACCTAACCTAACCTAACCTAACCTAACCTAACCTAACCTAACCTAACCTAACCTAACCTAACCTAACCTAACCTAACCTAACCTAACCTAACCTAACCTAACCTAACCTAACCTAACCTAACCTAACCTAACCTAACCTAACCTAACCTAACCTAACCTAACCTAACCTAACCTAACCTAACCTAACCTAACCTAACCTAACCTAACCTAACCTAACCTAACCTAACCTAACCTAACCTAACCTAACCTAACCTAACCTAACCTAACCTAACCTAACCTAACCTAACCTAACCTAACCTAACCTAACCTAACCTAACCTAACCTAACCTAACCTAACCTAACCTAACCTAACCTAACCTAACCTAACCTAACCTAACCTAACCTAACCTAACCTAACCTAACCTAACCTAACCTAACCTAACCTAACCTAACCTAACCTAACCTAACCTAACCTAACCTAACCTAACCTAACCTAACCTAACCTAACCTAACCTAACCTAACCTAACCTAACCTAACCTAACCTAACCTAACCTAACCTAACCTAACCTAACCTAACCTAACCTAACCTAACCTAACCTAACCTAACCTAACCTAACCTAACCTAACCTAACCTAACCTAACCTAACCTAACCTAACCTAACCTAACCTAACCTAACCTAACCTAACCTAACCTAACCTAACCTAACCTAACCTAACCTAACCTAACCTAACCTAACCTAACCTAACCTAACCTAACCTAACCTAACCTAACCTAACCTAACCTAACCTAACCTAACCTAACCTAACCTAACCTAACCTAACCTAACCTAACCTAACCTAACCTAACCTAACCTAACCTAACCTAACCTAACCTAACCTAACCTAACCTAACCTAACCTAACCTAACCTAACCTAACCTAACCTAACCTAACCTAACCTAACCTAACCTAACCTAACCTAACCTAACCTAACCTAACCTAACCTAACCTAACCTAACCTAACCTAACCTAACCTAACCTAACCTAACCTAACCTAACCTAACCTAACCTAACCTAACCTAACCTAACCTAACCTAACCTAACCTAACCTAACCTAACCTAACCTAACCTAACCTAACCTAACCTAACCTAACCTAACCTAACCTAACCTAACCTAACCTAACCTAACCTAACCTAACCTAACCTAACCTAACCTAACCTAACCTAACCTAACCTAACCTAACCTAACCTAACCTAACCTAACCTAACCTAACCTAACCTAACCTAACCTAACCTAACCTAACCTAACCTAACCTAACCTAACCTAACCTAACCTAACCTAACCTAACCTAACCTAACCTAACCTAACCTAACCTAACCTAACCTAACCTAACCTAACCTAACCTAACCTAACCTAACCTAACCTAACCTAACCTAACCTAACCTAACCTAACCTAACCTAACCTAACCTAACCTAACCTAACCTAACCTAACCTAACCTAACCTAACCTAACCTAACCTAACCTAACCTAACCTAACCTAACCTAACCTAACCTAACCTAACCTAACCTAACCTAACCTAACCTAACCTAACCTAACCTAACCTAACCTAACCTAACCTAACCTAACCTAACCTAACCTAACCTAACCTAACCTAACCTAACCTAACCTAACCTAACCTAACCTAACCTAACCTAACCTAACCTAACCTAACCTAACCTAACCTAACCTAACCTAACCTAACCTAACCTAACCTAACCTAACCTAACCTAACCTAACCTAACCTAACCTAACCTAACCTAACCTAACCTAACCTAACCTAACCTAACCTAACCTAACCTAACCTAACCTAACCTAACCTAACCTAACCTAACCTAACCTAACCTAACCTAACCTAACCTAACCTAACCTAACCTAACCTAACCTAACCTAACCTAACCTAACCTAACCTAACCTAACCTAACCTAACCTAACCTAACCTAACCTAACCTAACCTAACCTAACCTAACCTAACCTAACCTAACCTAACCTAACCTAACCTAACCTAACCTAACCTAACCTAACCTAACCTAACCTAACCTAACCTAACCTAACCTAACCTAACCTAACCTAACCTAACCTAACCTAACCTAACCTAACCTAACCTAACCTAACCTAACCTAACCTAACCTAACCTAACCTAACCTAACCTAACCTAACCTAACCTAACCTAACCTAACCTAACCTAACCTAACCTAACCTAACCTAACCTAACCTAACCTAACCTAACCTAACCTAACCTAACCTAACCTAACCTAACCTAACCTAACCTAACCTAACCTAACCTAACCTAACCTAACCTAACCTAACCTAACCTAACCTAACCTAACCTAACCTAACCTAACCTAACCTAACCTAACCTAACCTAACCTAACCTAACCTAACCTAACCTAACCTAACCTAACCTAACCTAACCTAACCTAACCTAACCTAACCTAACCTAACCTAACCTAACCTAACCTAACCTAACCTAACCTAACCTAACCTAACCTAACCTAACCTAACCTAACCTAACCTAACCTAACCTAACCTAACCTAACCTAACCTAACCTAACCTAACCTAACCTAACCTAACCTAACCTAACCTAACCTAACCTAACCTAACCTAACCTAACCTAACCTAACCTAACCTAACCTAACCTAACCTAACCTAACCTAACCTAACCTAACCTAACCTAACCTAACCTAACCTAACCTAACCTAACCTAACCTAACCTAACCTAACCTAACCTAACCTAACCTAACCTAACCTAACCTAACCTAACCTAACCTAACCTAACCTAACCTAACCTAACCTAACCTAACCTAACCTAACCTAACCTAACCTAACCTAACCTAACCTAACCTAACCTAACCTAACCTAACCTAACCTAACCTAACCTAACCTAACCTAACCTAACCTAACCTAACCTAACCTAACCTAACCTAACCTAACCTAACCTAACCTAACCTAACCTAACCTAACCTAACCTAACCTAACCTAACCTAACCTAACCTAACCTAACCTAACCTAACCTAACCTAACCTAACCTAACCTAACCTAACCTAACCTAACCTAACCTAACCTAACCTAACCTAACCTAACCTAACCTAACCTAACCTAACCTAACCTAACCTAACCTAACCTAACCTAA
>CM052060.1:32092875-32186900 GCA_028476895.1 Tetranychus truncatus | reverse complement strand
GTCAACAGAACTTCGATAAGAAGTTTATTGATAAAGTAATTGAAGATTTCCAGATCCATCTCTTCGAGTCAGCGAAATGCTCAGGGGCGGTAGAGTCTGGTATTAAGAAGGCTAGACCCTTTCCATGGTGGAACGCGGAAATTTCGGAGTTACAACGAGTTCTAAAGCTGGCTGTGAGGAGATACAAGAATTGTTCACCTAGGTCTGACAAACGTTTTCTCAAATGGGTCACTGCACTTCAGGACAAAATCAAGAACAGAATTAGAGACTCGAGGTTGAATTATTGGTCTAACCTCTATACTGACTGCGAAGTCAATAATGTCTGGGATACTTTGTATAAGAGTTATAAAATGAAGAAGGTGGCAGTTATTCCAACTAAACTGCTTGTGGATGGGCTACTCATCTCTGATGCTCAGGGCATAGCGACTTCTCTGGCTGAATACTTTTACAAAGATCCGAATCCTCAGACTCAGATGGTGTTTGAGGAGTTTAATCAAGGAATCTTTCAGCATTTGTCTTTTGATAGCTCGGAGCTACAGTATGCTGTCAATGATTTTTCTGATGACAAAGCGCCTGGGCTGGATGGCTTACAACCTAAACTGGTAAAACGAATGGGAAGCAACTGTTTTGACTTGCTGTTGTCGATCTATAATTACTGCGCTAAGTATGCCTACTTTCCGACTTGTTGGAAATGGGCTAACACAGTTCTGATACCTAAGCCGTATACTGGAGAACCGACTCCTAAGGCATTTCGCCCAATCGGACTTTTACCGATTTTAGGCAAAGTCTTCGAGAAGTTGATTCTTATTAAGTCACAAAGTCACCTATCTGGTATGTTGTCCCCTAATCAATTTGGGTTTAGACCTGGTAGATCCACGACAGATGCGTTGATCCTACTGAAAGAAAAGATCAGCGAATTCAAAACTGCTAAATCCTCGACGCTGCTGATCACGTTTGACATTAAAGGTGCGTTTGACTCTGTGAGATGGGAGGATGTCATTAGAGTCCTTCAAAAATACGATTTCCCGGAGGGGTTGGTCCTGCTTATTAAGTCGTACCTTTCAAATCGCAAAACTACTCTCAATTACCAAAAATGTAAAAGTACCATAAAAAATACGTTGGGTACAATCCAGGGAAGCTGTCTAGGTCCTACACTCTGGAACCTAATAATTAATGAGCTCCTGAGAGACTTGGAAGATATTCCTCGAACTGGTATACATATACAAGCATACGCTGATGATCTATGCCTGATTGCCAGTGTTGGTCACTCTCACTTTGCGCGAGTCAGTGACTTGGAGTCTGTTAATAGTTTTATGGACGTGATAGAGCGTTGGGCTGATACATTCAGACTGAAGTTTTCGACTGAAAAGACCAAGTTATTGTTTTTCGGATTGAAGTCACCTCCAGACATAAGGTTCTTTGGATCTCTTCTAACCTACACTGATAGTGCTAAGATTCTCGGCTTGATTTTCGATAACAAGATGAGTTGGAATCAACACATAGATAGTATCAAGGATAAAACAAATAAGCTACTGCAGGGTTCTGGGGAGATTTTTGGTTGGCCACGGCCAAAGCCGGAACTCTTAAGAATTATTTACAATGCGGTCATAATGCCGCAAGTCTCCTATGGGTCTGAGATTTACTATGATAAACTGTCAGTTCAGAATGTGAAGAAACTTTCAATAATCCAAGGAAGGCTTCTGCGGAGAATTGGAGGTTTTTATAAGACAACCCCATTATCAACTATGCTGCGACTTCTCGACCTAGCTCCTATCCATCTCACATTAGCTTCCAAGCGGAATAAATATCTGGCTCTCAACGCTCAGAAGTCTTTGCGCGGCATTCCTTCTGATAGACCGATTGAGCCCAAGCCTCACAAGATTTACAGTCCAAGCCCTGCCGGTAGTGTACAACCCAGAGGTACGTGTTATTATGAAGATCCTATGTTAAACTGTGACATTGAGACTTTATATGTGTTTACTGATGGGAGCAAATCTGAGGATGGTGTAGGGTATGGTGGAGTATTCCTTGATGGTGAAAGGAAGGAAATTTTGAAATTTTCAAAGTCTCTGTTTGGGTATGCCAGTATATTCCAGGCGGAGTGTTTAGCGGTGACTCATGCACTAAACAAAGTTATTGGGATGAGGAAATTCAAGTTTCGGAGGATCCTGGTTTACACCGACTCTCAGTCTCTATATCACTCGTATAACTCTTCCTACCAGCAGAATGTTCTTGTAGAAGAAATCAAGTCATTGGTCCACAGTCTAAGAAGAGCTGGTATTATGGTTGTTATTAATTGGGTTAAAGCCCATATTGGCATTGATGGTAATGAAGTCGCTGACTTGTTGGCAAAGAAAGGTATTAAGGACAAGTCCAGAGTCATCTATGCCTCTGTGCCTAGAAGTGTTGTGAAATCCTTAATTAAGGAGGAAATTTATGAACAAGTCATGGAATACTTCTCAATTCACAAGTCAGACTCTATGTTAGCCCTAAGCAACATGAAGTATGGCTGGTTGCGATACGGGGTGAACCTTGATAGGAAACTCTTTTGGATTCTAAGTGGACACGGCCCATTTCTAAATTACTTAAAACGTTTCGGTATCTATAAAGGGAGTCGGTGCTACTGTAGTGACACGGACTATTCATTGGACCATATCCTAAATAGATGCACAACTTTAAAGCGAACAAGGAACAAAGTCTATCGACAGTTGGAAGCGAAATATAATCATCTAAATGTAAGTCAGTTGCTATGTTTTCTTACACTGAGAGACACTGCCTTGGCAATGAAAGTCGCAAGAATTTTGATTAAGTCTATAAAGAATTTGAATAGACTTCATTTTGGCTTATAAGCCTATGTATGTCTTTTGTTAATCAACGCGTTTAGACGCATCTTGTAAAGTTTGTTAAAAGTTGCGTTTAGTTGCGACTTAGCTTTCTTTGAAGTCATTGCGCAGACGCATTAAAACATAACTGTCATTGGAGGGTTAACTTTATTCAGTTTAAGATCCATTCTACCCAGTACGCCACATGCTTTTCCTCGTTTAATTTATCCATAGTGTGACTTATTTATTTAATTGCAACCCACTGACTTATATTAAGTACTATCTCCACCCTTGATAATCTACATTGTGACAAGTTCTGACAAGTCATCAGTTATTTCAAGAAGTTTAAACTTGAAATGTCGACAAAAAACGATGGTGACGACTCGGTTTCTGTGAGTACCAACTCATCTCCTACTCTGGTGATCGATGAGGAAGCTACGCGTTCTACTGATGTTACGCAGGGGAATATCGAAGCGGATAATATGGTGGACGATTCCCAGCAAAACTTAATACCTTCAGTTCCTGGTACTTCTGCTAACCCTAAGGATGTCCCGGCTACACTTAGTGATTTTGTGGGACACTCTCGTACCTTGGTTGAAAATAATCCTAGTGACTTTTCAAGTCTTAACTTGTCCGACTATTTTAGTGAGGAGGAGCTACTGATTTTACCTGGGCTTAACCTACCTGATGTTGCGATCGCGGATGGTGATGAAATCACGGCCAACGCGGCCAACAAGATTGTTTCTATGGCGTATGACTTGCTAGTAAACAGAGTCACTGATGTTGATAATCGTTTAAAGACCAAGGTTAGGGACCAGTCACAGCAGACTTATCCTGATGATTTACTATCAAGCCCAAGGCTATTGAGAGATATACCCATACTTCGTAATAATAATCATCATAGTAGTGACTCCTTCAACGAATTCCTGGTAGCACTCGCACCTCAAGCTCATGCCTACATGAATGCTTTACGACTTGATATTGAAGTTGCTCTTGGAACGATTGGGACTTTCACCAATAATTTCGCCAAGATATTGAAAGTCTGTGAGCCGATTAACCCTCGTTTCTCTGACTTGTATGAAGATTGTCACGAGGTTGCCAGATTGGTCGCTAAAATTGAGCAAAGTACCTTCAGCTGTGACTTTGATTGGTATGACTGTAGGAAGATTGTTTTGCCTCCCTTTCCATCGCCTGACTTCGCCAAGCAATTCCAACTTCAGAGTGCACCTAGGACTACCTCTGGTAATAGTCAAGCCAGGGATAGCAGAGCTAGGAAAGCGAAAATCTTACCCCCACCACCCAAGTCACCACTGTGCAATTTACCATGCTCTGCACCTACATCGATTTATGTCGGTATTTTCGATGAAAGTCATACTGCTAGTGATGTACAGGCAGCTAGAAACAATGCTAATCCCATTGTCTCTTATGAGAGGAATTTTACAACCAAGTCCTTCTGTGAAAGATTTGATATTAGTTGCTCGGAGATGGAGCCGAGAAAGGAGACGAAGTCTGGATCTTACAAGGTTTCTACTGACTTTGTCTTTGAAAGACTAGGATTGAAGTTTATGAAAGCATCTGATATCTGCGAAAACGAGTCCGATAGCGAAGAGTCTCAGAATCACCAGGAAGAGGAAGAAGGCGCTGAATCAGAGGTAGAAAGCGAGGTGGAGGAATCTGACTACGAGGATGAGGCTGAAGTGGATCCTGAGCAACCAGGAGAGACATCATTTCAACCCTCTAGTGACTCTGAAATTGGTAGTAAAAGGAAGAAATCTAAGTCAACGACTCATAGATGTAAAAAGATCTTCAAGACTTCTGGTACCCCGGACCATAAGAAAAAGATTTTTGATAAAAAAGGAAATGTATGGATAAAGATTTGTAAAGAGGTTAATTGTCCCTACTTCCAGATAGCTAAAGAAGGGTCTAACTATTCGCGTCACAACCGTATTTATCATAATAAGAAGACCGAAGGTCAGACTTACTTCAAAAGGAAAGTTACCAAAGATGAATATTTGCATAGGAAAAGTAATTGGAAAAGTTTTCTACGAGTCGCGAAGAAGGAAAGAAACAAGTACAATTATCGCGAATGGAACAAGGTTAAGTTTGGAACTTACAAGAAGTTATTTAAGAATTTTGTTATTGACAAGTAATGGAAGCTGAGACTTGACAGAACTTGTCAGAATGTTGTAACACTTCAAACATTTCCCCTTTGAAATATTTTTCTATTCTTTCTATTTGTTAACTAATCAAATTAAGTTTCTATGACATGTTATATTGTTACCAAGTTTGTTATGACTTTGCAATGACTTTTCCTTAGGATCAAAGTCATATCTGTATCTATAGTTACATTTATCATTTATGTTTCATAAATTTTTTCTCATTATTATTCCTAAAGACCCTCTGTATCGACTTCTCATACATTTGATTTCATTATTAAACCTAATTCTCATTCTAATTACGTTAAAGCGGTAACTTAATTAAGAACCCTTGAGTGCTTGTGAAGCAATGTGGAAACAAGTTTAAACCTGAGTTAACTCAATGATGAATCCTAGAAGCCGCAGACTTGCTCTTGTATTAGGGGCGCATGTCTTTTATGACACGTGATGTGACTTATGCGCAGCGTCGAAACTCTGAAATAATTTTGCTATGTCTCTTTACACACACGGTAGTCACCACAGCATTAATGAAAAATCTTACCAACTCAAACTTGTTTTAACATTGTTTTATCATTTTATAAACTACTGAGTTTTAGTTGATATCAACCTGTATCTAACCTTTTATATTGACATACGAGTCTGTCCTCCTTATATCAATCTCTTATTTTTGAAACTGTGAGTGTTTGTTCGTATTGTTGTACCTTGACAATTTCAAAGTCAACACGATGGATAAGTCTGTCTCAATGAATAAATGTGACTTGAGTCAGAAGCTGTATCTTCAAATGTTTCAAAAGATCTACAATCAGATGGATCGTGCTATTGTGCCGCTGTTATCGAAGTATGAAGCAAACTTGATATACCAACGTATCTCAAGTAAAAAGACTCCAGTAAAGTCGCAGACCGACCTGAATTTCGTTATTGACCTATCTCTTGGCGATGGTGAGTCCTCAGTCGCGAATTACATGGACTTTCTAATTGCCTCTTGTCCTGTTGAAAGTCAGAGTACTTTGGTTTCGCTCAGAGCTAATATTGAAAGTCTGGTTACTAAAGCTCAGGCCTTGGCTGAGAAATATGAAGAAGTCTTACCCGTCCTTAATACTATTGCTCCTGAAACTGTGAAGCAGAATGACTTGGTTAAGGATGTCAAAGTCTGTAATTATCATATGGATGCAGT
The DNA here is from genome assembly GCA_028476895.1 of Tetranychus truncatus. Lineage (NCBI taxonomy): Eukaryota > Metazoa > Arthropoda > Arachnida > Trombidiformes > Tetranychidae > Tetranychus > Tetranychus truncatus. The sequence continues at coordinate 32,180,748 of CM052060.1, read as the reverse complement.
AACCTCATCAAGTATGGCTCAATGGTTCACCCATAAAAGAATTTTTGACGAGTCGCTGATTGATGCCTATAAGGACAGTGTCCAAGAGCCTGTACAAACAGGAAAGGATAAAACGGACGATAATAAGGCAAACAAGGATCGAGAGACTCGTTCATCTGCTCCCAGTACCGAGTCCAGGGCCAAGAAACCAACAAGCAAGAAGAGTGGAGTCTCTCCTGATTGTTTGGTTGGTAATACCTCACACTTTGGTTCGGATGGTAACACAGTAACTATCGAGGGCCTGGTACAAGCCGTTCGTGTTGAAGCCCAACCCGGAGAAGTCGGCAATGCGGACGAAAATTCAGACACAGACAATTATGTTGTTAAAGAGTGTACTGTCCAGGATTGCGACTTTTCAATTGATATTGACAGTGGCATTTCTTTTTCTAAACACTTCCTGCTACATCACCCGAAGATTAAAGTCGGACCAAAATGGGCAGTTAAAGACATCGACTCAGCCACCTACAATAAACGGAAAGGAAAGTGGTTTCCTAAGGAATAATTTTAGCGACTTATTGTATGAAAGGGGTGTGATACTGTAACTCGTTAACTATCTTTTATTGTAATTTCAACCTTCCCTCTGTCTTACTATGACTTGAGTCATAGGTCGAAGCTATTCAAAGTCCCCAAACTAATTTTCCCTTTTTTCTCAGCACTCTGACTAATTGTCTATTTAAACACAGTCTAATTATATTTTTCTTTTGTTTTTATGAAATTCCCTAATTAAGAATAATTGTAACGACTCTTAATAGAGTCGTTTTAACATACCCTTCATTCATTTATATACATATGATGACTGTATTAAACTGAATACATTTAAGCAAATTTGTATTCTTTTATTTGTAAGTTTATGCTGTAAGTCTGTGAATCAGAAACCTTGTCTCTCAGTGTTCGAGTTCATTGCTCTGACCTATTAAAATGTAATCTTATGTTATTTATTTATTGGAAATCTTTGTTCTCCTTCACATTGGAGATATCATTTGTATCGGTGACTTGGTTTTTAAGCCTTTTGGAGGCTCCGTTTTTGGAGTCGCTCATATTAAGTCGGTACTCCAAAGTCTGCAGTTGAGTCCAGACTCCTGAGTCTGTGTTTCCCGAGTCGCTGAAATGGAGTCACAGAGTTGCAGTAAATATACATAACTGTGACTCCTGTGACTTGCGAAGTCTCTGACTTTACGAGTCATAGACTCATTTACTTGTAATCGTTCCTTCTTTTATTTTATTTATTTTGTACTTAACTTTATTTATATGTATGTTTTACTGTGGCCTGTTAGGCCATAGATGTAATCAGCGCCTGGCGAAAAGCCGGGCTTTTCTTTTAATGTTTAAATTTTTATAAATAAAGTTTTTTACTTTTAAAAAAAAAAAAAAAAACCTAACCTAACCTAACCTAACCTAACCTAACCTAACCTAACCTAACCTAACCTAACCTAACCTAACCTAACCTAACCTAACCTAACCTAACCTAACCTAACCTAACCTAACCTAACCTAACCTAACCCAACCCAGTTTGGAACTCCGTCGTGTAAACATCAAAATACGTAGTGCCCTCCTCAGTTTTTTCTGCAGTACGTTAACGTATGCGTACTTACTTTAATCTTATATTATTGTGTTAGATTTGCTGTTTAGCATCTCTAGTGAGTCTTTTTGTGCTTTTTTGTGAACTTGTTCAATTCCTGTATTGTTATACGCATCGCGTTGCGTTTACCCCATCCTTTGGAAGTGTGAAGTATTCTCACCTGAATAACCATGGGACCGAAACCGAAACCGAAACCCGCTTCGCGTAACTTACGAAGCAAGTCGACGAGTGACTTGAATGAAGATCAAGTTGACAATGGCTTAGCTGATGTATTGGACCAAGAGGATCAATTTAACACATCAACTGAAACCATCGTGCCCTCTGATAATAAGAAGAAGAGAGGGAAACGTACCGTGGATGTACGACAACCTCTGCGTTACGTACCAGAGAAAACAAAAAGTTCGACCCTTGGTGAGACAATTGATCAGCTAAATCGTATTATAGCTGATCTTAAAACCAACATCAATATCATCGAGACGAATCTCGCTAATGTTGGCCATAGTGCCGTACGTGTTGTAGTGGACGCTATGCGTGAAGGCCTCCACGAGGTACACAAACAGCTTGACGGAGCTTCGCAGAAGAAAGAACACCTTCTGGTAAAAGTTCTCGAGATGACGCAAGGCGTAAGGGCGCCAGCCAAAAAGCCGCTATTTTCTGAAGTTGTACAACAAGTTAAACAACCCCAATGCAATGTGTTAGTCCAATTGGATATTGAAGGCGACGGCAAGGACTGCGTAGAAGAGCTTAAAGAAAAGATTAAACTCCCGGAACTCAGTGCTGGTGTAACTAGGTTAAAGAACCTAGGGAACAACAAAGTCCTTATCACGATGCCTACGCGTACCGATAAGGAGAAGATTGAGACTAAGCTGAAGCAGACGGAAGGCGTAACGACTATGGACATACGCGCACCGAGACTTAACGTAATACTCAAGTTTATTCACTCCACCACCCCGCTAGAGCACATCCCAACTCTAATCTACAAGCAAAATGACGAAATACGCGCTGCGTATCCAGATGAAGAGCAGTGGAAACTTGCAATCAAACACGCAAGAGAAGTGCAACGCCGCAACTCAAGAACGAAGAATGTTATTCTCAAGGTTGAACCTAAACTCTATGATACTCTTGTTAAGATGCAAAAAGTACGCATTGCGTGGCAATTTGTGAAAGCTGATAACTACATAGACGTTACGCGATGCTATAAATGCCAAGGATATGGACACATGGCTAAGAACTGTACCACCGAGTCAACAACTCCTGCCTGCTCGTATTGTACCGAACCTCACTTACCTAAAGACTGTCCAGTCAAAAATGAACCAAGCAAACACTCCTGCCACAATTGTAAGCGCATCCCAGCTTTGGGAAAGCAATCAGATATCCCTCATAATTCCCTCTCTCCGGAGTGCCCAGTGTACCAACACGCAAAGCGTACTCAAATGCTGAAGATCCAGCAATACGTCAATCATGGAACGAATTAAATTCCTTCAATTAAACGTTAACAAGAGCAGACATACCATCTCACAAATAGTGAACCACGCAGAGCAGTGTCAATATGACGTCCTACTACTTCAAGAAACGAATTATATCAATCCAATGGACCGAACCTTTAAATTTACTGAAGTCTACACTACGCAGCGCGAGGCGTATTCATCAATCATCATAGTTAATCAACTAATGCAAACGCAAAGAATAGAGACAAAGAATCCATATATAACTGGCTGTAAAATAAAAGTAACTGATGGGTGGCTGAACGTCTACTCTGTATACATGCCTCCATCAGTAAACAGATCCATGATAATAGAACAGATCCAAGCTGAAATTATGAGAGACAATACGCAACGCGTTATAATAGCAGGTGACTTCAACGCACGATCTTACGCATGGGGTGATGTAAAAACAAATGACAAAGGGCGACGCCTAGAGGAAATGATTGCTGTCTTAAACCTGCAAGTCCTCAATATCGGCTGCGAGCCAACATTTGAAGTCGTTCGGAAAGGAAAGAAATGTAGCAGTGTAGTAGACCTAACGTTATGCACCAACAACGCACTGCGTTCCTGTATGAATTGGGCTCTTAGACAAGATATAGCCTCAACTTCTGACCATTTTGTGATCACCTTTGAGGTTAACATCAACATTATTCGACGAAACAATGACAGTACGAAACGCTACACGTCAAATCCGAGAAGCTGGGCTCCGTTTATTGAGGAACTCAAAGAATCGCTAACCCTTCCCGCACTGCGTGGAACTGCCGAACAAAAAGCCCAAACATTCACAGACACTGTTCAAAGAGTTGCGGATTGTACGTTAAGGTTACGTCCTAAGCAACAACAAGTCAACAAACCGATCTGGTGGACGGAAGAAGTGCAGATTCTTGAACGCCGTGTAGCCGCGATACGCAGAACGCTACGTAGATGTAACATTCCGTCGCGACTTCAAATATTGAGTAAAAACTTGCACAGTTTACGAACTGAAATGAAGCAGATTGTGATCGACTTGAAACGCAAAGCGTGGAAGAAATTCTCGGAAAACCTTACAAGAGACGATACTTGGAATCCAATCAACAAGATGATTAAATACTGCAAGAACCCTGATCAGACGCCCCTCGTTGATGCTCACGGAAATGAACTTAGTCCAAGTGACTCGGCTCGCCTCATCACAAAGACTCACTTCAACCTGGATACGATTGAGAAAGAAGACATTATACATACTACGCTACGCGTAGAAGCAGAGAAACCTTACGTGCAGCAAGATGATCCGCCATTCGAACCACACGAGATGCGTGATATATTCAATAAGATCCAGAAGGAGAAAACACCTGGAAATGATGGCATAAATCCAGTGATGTGTGAAGTCATAAACCGTGAACTTAACGCAGCGCTTCTGGAGGTTTACAACGCGTGCCTTGCTGAAAGTCACTTCCCCAAGGTCTGGAAACAAGCAGTGGTGAAGTACATCCCCAAACCAAATAAGTCTAGCTACGTCGAGCCCAAAGCGTACCGACCTATAGGCCTGCTCCCAATGCTATCAAAAGGATTGGAAAAACTGATCAACGAAAGGCTAGTCTGGCATTTGGAAAATGGAAACGTTATCTCAATGCGACAGTATGGATTCCGCCGTGGAAAATCGTCCGAACAAGCACTACATATCCTGGTCGACGCGATGCGTCGCGTCAAGAAGGAGAATAAACACTCGCTTATTGTAGCACTCGACATAGAAGGAGCGTTTGATAACGCATGGTGGCCATCAGTTTTAAAGCAACTACGCAATGCAGGAGTACCGAAGAATCTCTATTACTTGCTCAAGAGCTATTTGAGTGAACGTAGTGTGGAAGGTAGATTCCTAGGAACGCGTAGCGTGGCCCCTAGTAACAAAGGATGCATCCAAGGTTCAGTCCTGGGACCACTGTTATGGACATTGATAATTAATCCCCTGATCAAGAGCTTGGAAGCCTCTGGTATCGATGTTGTGGCTTTCGCTGATGACATCACACTGGTTATAGGCGCCCAAACTGAAGACCTTCTGAAACAAAAACTGGAAACAGCAGCTACGCGCTGCGTACAATGGGCCTCTGAGAACAAAATGAATTTCTCTAGTGGCAAGTCGATACAAGTCTGGTTATCTAAACCAAAGGAAGGCGTAACGTTTGCCTTAAATAACAAAGAAATTGATGTTAAAACACATACAAGGATACTTGGAGTAGTCTTTGACGGCAATTTGAGGTTCCACAAACACATTCAATCTGTTATTCCAAAATGCTATGCCTACGCAAGGCGTGCCATCATGATAGCCAAGAGACTCTTTGGAACACACTTAGAGATATTTAAGCTGATCTATAATGGAGTAATAATACCGACGTTAAGTTATGGCATCTCGATCTGGGCAAATCAATTGGAAAATAAAACTACTCAAAAGAGAATTAAGAACTTGCAGCGACTGTACATCAACGAAACGCAGGGCTTATACCCAACCACATCCTGGGTAAGTGGCTGGTCCACTTGTGGCTATATACCAGTACCTTATCATCTCATGATGATTCGGCTACGCAAGGACATCCTTAACCTGGGACAACGCTACGATATCCTACCTTCGGACAGACCTATCCAGCAACTTGTCAATCACGATCCCAACCTCCATCCTGCCAAAAGCCTCAATGCGACGCTCTGCGTGACGGAAACTATTCATGAAATGACAGACATACTTGAGGATACATCGGTGATAAATGCCTACACCGACGGCAGCAAAGACACGCACTCCGTGGGTGCAGCTATCTGTGTTTTTAAAGGATGTGAACAAATCTATGTGAAGAAACTGCTTCTCTCCCCATACTGCAGTGTCTTCCAGGCGGAGATCCTCGCCATTGAACATGCAATTCTCAAATTAAACAAACTTAACGCAACGCGTAAACTATTATGGACTGACTCAATGTCATCAGTAATGGCAATAGCTGACAAACGCACAACAGATCCTTTAGTACGCCAAGTACAGTATCTGTTGGCCAATGCCCCAAAAAAGATAGAGATACGCTGGGTACGCTCGCACCAAGGTACGCAAGGCAACGAGCTAGCGGATAGACTGGCAAAAGATGCGACAAAGAAGAAAACGAAGCCGGATTATGATGCAATCCCAAGGAGCTACATACGTCACGCTCTGCGTCTTCAAACAGCGATAGAAATTGAAAATGAATTCAAGAATAACGCGAATGAGACAATTTTGAAATGGGGAGACAGTCTTAAGCAACTAGAACCCCTTACACAAATCCACTACCAGCGGCACGCACTTCCTTTCGTGACTGGCCACGGAATGTTCTTAGACCATCTATCAAAGACTAACCCGCGAATATCACCAGAATGTACGCTCTGCGTCTCACAAGCAAGACAAACATCTTCTCATATCCTGAATGATTGTGACTTCTTCTGCAACGAGAGACGCCAACTGAATGACATTATTGACTTCCATGTCTATTCAAAGAACATCTCGAGAAATACGTTAGAACGCTCGCTCTGCTTACTGATGAAGGAAGACCCAACAGCCCAAAACCTGATTGCTAGAATTTATAAGAAACTTGTGACTATCAATTGGTCGATACTGAACGCGATGCGTCCTAGGCCACTTTAATATAAATAAGGTTCATACTTCATACGCACTGCGTTTAACCAATTGTACTAAAATAGCAAATTGAATTGTCTTTACTGTAATGCAACGCACTGCGTATTATTTTTCTTTTTTGTATTTACTTTATGTATTCCCATCCCTAAAAAATCCCAACCATATTTATGCTTTATCTATTTTATAACCCCCAATAACTATAATTCATAAAACAAATTGTAAAAGAAACGCAAGATACGCTCTGCGTCAAAACACCCCGATTTGAACTTGTAACCCTAAAATTGTAACACTCCGAGCCCGTAGTTGGCCCGGAACTCTTTGCGTAACGTATTCTAATAAACCGTGAAGGTACGTTCTGCGTACCGGAACTATTTTACCCGAAAAAAAAAAACCTAACCTAACCTAACCTAAACTAACCTAACCTAACCAAACCTTACCTAACCTAACCTAACCTAACCTAACCAAACCTTACCTAACCTAACCTAACCTAACCTAACCTAACCTAAACTAACCTAACCTAACCTAACCTAACCTAACCTAACCTAACCTAACCTAACCTAACCTAACCTAACCTAACCTAACCTAACCTAACCTAACCTAACCTAACCTAACCTAACCTAACCTAACCTAACCTAACCTAACCTAACCTAACCTAACCTAACCTAACCTAACCTAACCTAACCTAACCTAACCTAACCTAACCTAACCTAACCTAACCTAACCTAACCTAACCTAACCTAACCTAACCTAACCTAACCTAACCTAACCTAACCTAACCTAACCTAACCTAACCTAACCTAACCTAACCTAACCTAACCTAACCTAACCTAACCTAACCTAACCTAACCTAACCTAACCTAACCTAACCTAACCTAACCTAACCTAACCTAACCTAACCTAACCTAACCTAACCTAACCTAACCTAACCTAACCTAACCTAACCTAACCTAACCTAACCTAACCTAACCTAACCTAACCTAACCTAACCTAACCTAACCTAACCTAACCTAACCTAACCTAACCTAACCTAACCTAACCTAACCTAACCTAACCTAACCTAACCTAACCTAACCTAACCTAACCTAACCTAACCTAACCTAACCTAACCTAACCTAACCTAACCTAACCTAACCAACCACGTCAGGCACGTCACACACGTCAATTTTTGCTCTCCCTTCGAATAATTTTTTGACCTGTTTAAAATCTTAGTTACCCCCCAAATTAGTATATATCTTTTGTGCGAATATTAGGGCTACCCAACGACATCTGATTTGTCCTTAAAAGTGCAAAGGTCGCTTGGCTACGGCCACTTTTATCTTTCACCTGTGAAAAAGGGGAAGGTGAAAAAGGTTAACCAATGTTAACAAAACAGAAAACATCAAAGTCTGGTGCGTTTTTTAGTTCTAATCTCAGCCCCAGGAACTCCCAAACAATGCCTGGTCAGAGCAAAAAGCTGCCACAAACCCCGACACCGTCAGTGTCCCAACAGTCCTTATCTACCGATTCCGACGGACACGCGATCTTGTTACCACCTGAAGGGAATGCCTTCGATAAGATATATGCTTGGCTAACATACATCGAAACCAGGATGGAGGAAAGCCGAAACGTCAAAGGCCTAATTAAAACCGATGTACTAGCCTACACGGCAAATATTAGAGATACAGTGTATTTAATCGAACAGGATCAAAATAAAGATACGGAGCTAAACTCAACCATAGTAATGAAAAGCCCTACATCTAAAAGCCCCGCTTCGGACAATGGAATGAGTGCGAGGATGGACAGTATTGAAAAAGCGATCGCAAGAAACGAGGAAATGATGAAGATATTTATTGAATCAATGAAGTCCTCAGGTTCAGATACAACAAAGGCGATACCTCAGATACAACAGGAGGAAAGAGAAACTTATGCAGCTAAAGTATCGAGACCGCCACGGCCGCAGAAAAGTCACAACTTAGTCATCAAGTTTGGAGAATCGATAGCTAAAGAAGATTTGAAAAGAACACTAATAAGCAAGATAAACCCGCAAAAGGACGATTTTCAGGTCAACCAATTGAGACAGTTATCTAATAATACGCTAATGGTCTCATGCGAAACGGCAAGGGACCGAGAAAAATTGAATAACTTGGTGAAAGAGCGAATCACAGATGTCACAACACAAGATATGAAACTATATCAACCACATTTAATGATCAGAAATGTCAATAGAGATACAAGGGAAGAGGAGATCATAGATGCAATAGAGAAAGCGGCAGGCCACACACAGACCACGTCAGGAACGTCAGGCACGTCAGACACGCAGAGCCAGGAAAAGTACGCAGAAACCATCAGAATGATAAGACGATACAAAACGGGAAATCCAAGACTAGTTAACGTCATAGTTCGGGTCCCGTCGCGAATTCATCGAAGTATTATGGCACAGCAAAGGATCACAATTAATTGGTACCGTCACTCAGTCAGCAATTATGTCCTAGTTACACAGTGCTTTAATTGCAATGGATACGGCCACACCTCTCAAAAATGTGAAGTGGAAAAAAGGAACTGTTCAAAGTGCCTTGAGGAACACGACTCCAGAAAATGCGAGGTCAAAGAAAGGGACAAAATGCAATGCAATAACTGTCACAGACGGAACATCCAATTGAAAAGACAAGACAACATAAACCATCCAGCTTTTTCAACCAAGTGCCCAATCTACCAGGAAATCCTAAAACGAATTAATGAAAGAACAGAATACTAATAAATAACAATGCAAAGAAAAACAAAAGAAAAAGACCAATTCAAAATTATAATGGCAAATCTAAGAAAAAGCAGAACAGCACTTGAACAAGCAACAGATTTCACGATGAAGAACGAAATAGATGTAAATATGTACACTGAACCACCAATGGAAAAGAAAACAAATGAGAAAACAACACATCGCAGCCTAATTACATCAGCTGACCCGAAAAGAATCACATTCAGCAATGTAAACAAAGAAACTCCAGATATAAAAACATGCGTATTCATGGGAAATAACATTAACATCAAATTAACATCTTTATATTGGGCAAAAGAAAAAGACTTTGCAACACTGAAAAAAGAGCTTACAATGCATATCACGAACACAAATAACAAAGATCCACATATTATTGCCGGGGATTTTAATGCCCACCATCCAAACTGGGGAGCAGAGAAAGCAAATCGGCGAGGTGAAAAGATCAATGAATTTTTAATAGAGAATGGATATCATCCAATTTTAGAAGACAACACGCCGACGTTTGAAATCCAAAGAGGGAATAAATACATCACGTCACATGTTGATGCGACTTACATCTCCGTCGGACACGTCAGTTACGTCAGCTCGGTAGTGGTCAAGAGAGATATAATCCTAGCGAGTGATCACCATCCAATCCTAATTGAATTATCCCTCGGAAGCAAAATTGAAATAATAAACAAGCTATTCACTAACTGGACAGCATTTGAAACATGTCTAACAAAGAGCAGCAAGCTTCAGGAAATTTCACATAAAAAGTTAGATAACGAGCAAGAGCTAAATGAAGCTACAACGGACATCGAAAATATAATGAAAGCCGCTTTGAAAGAAGCATCAACCAGCCAAGTCATTTCGAAAAAGACAAAGATAACACCAATACTCAGAAGCTTGAACAAGCAAGCGGGCCACCTGAAGAGGAAATGGAGAAATGCGGGCTCAGTAAGAAAAAGAACAATTTGGCCAGAAATTATTCGAGTAAATCAGCAAATAAGCCTAGAATTGCACAGAACGAAGGAAACAGCATGGAAGAAACATCTGGAAAAATTACAAGAAGGTAATGATTGGGCGAGCATAAATAAAATAGGAGAACAGAAACCTTTTTACAATATGGAAGGCATAAATGAAGACTCAAATCTAGATCAGCTGGTTGAAGACATATCTGAAAAATTCTTCCCCGGATCCTCAAAACAGACACCGACGTACACCCACATAACCAACAACTCTGAAGCACAAGCCACGTCAGTCAGTCACAACACGTCAAACAGACACGTCAGTTCAGGCGAACAGCCGGAAGTCAAATCCGAAGAGATAACTGCAGTTTTTGCGTCAATCTCTCCGAAAAAAGCCCCGGGTCATGACGGGATCAACAGCAAAGCATGTGAGATCCTTCATAAATCTCAGCCATTTCTTTTGGAAAACATCTACAATAGCTGCATCAATATGAAGAAATGGCCAGATAGATGGAAGGTAGCGGTGGTAAAACCAATCCCAAAACCAGGGAAAAAAGGCCTTTTCCTGGACACCATAAGACCAATAGGGCTACTACCCGTCATCAGCAAAGGACTAGAGAAGATCTTGACGGACAGACTACTGGAGCATGTTTTAGAAAATGATTATATAAGCAATGATCAATGCTTTATGCCAGACAGGTCGACAGAAAAAGCATTACAGGCAATCACCGAAAGATTCTGCTTAAACAACATCAAGCACCTGAAACACCAAGCATTAATCGGGCTAGATATAAAAGGTGCGTTTGACAATGTTCAATGGCGAAACATAATCAGTGAACTTCATGCAATGAAATGGCCACATGCGACCCTGTTGGAAAGCTACTTCACAAACAGAAAAGTTGAAGTGACGTGGTCAACCGCAACCACCACAAGATACATAACGAAAGGATGTACACAAGGCTCACCCATTTCACCGATCCTTTGGAACCTCATCATGAATAAATTATTATTCAACCTTCAGGAAGCAGGCATAGACGAACAGGCGTACGCCGATGATTTAATTATCCATGCAGCTTGCAAAACGGAGGAGGAGTTAGCGGAAAGAATCACTATTGCACTCAACATTGCCACAAAATGGAGCGAAGAACAGAACCTGAACTTCAGCGCGTCCAAATCAGAAATGATACTTTTTAATTGCAAAAACCGCCAGACCCACACGATTAAAGGAGAAGGAATACCGATTGTCAAGAACATGCGGATCTTAGGAGTAATATACAATGAAAAGATGAAATGGCAAGACCACCTTAATTGGATAAAAGTAAAAGCCGAAAAACAGTTTAACAAGATCATGAGAATCTCATCGAAAAAATTTGGAACATCAACCAAAATTCTGCTAGACATTTACACCAAAGTCGTCATTCCAAATTTACTATATGCCTGCTCAATATGGTTTGAAGAAGGCAATAAAACCATGATTAACATGCTCAAAAGAATGGAACGATACTTTATGATAAGAATCTTCAAAACATACAGAACGATAAGCGCAGCGGATATAATTTACATTTCAGGAATAACTCCAATCGATTTAATAGCTTTGGAACGCCAGAGATGCTTTACGTCAGTTACACAAGGCATACCCGACCACGTCACGTCGGTCACAGACAGACAAATAGAACCGTCAACAGACTGGTTAACGACAAGAAAACTATGGAGAAGATCAATGAAGCTTGTCACCTTCAGGGGCCTAGAGTCAGAACCGGAGCAGTCAGAGCTTATCACAATTTATACAGACGGGTCAGCCAATAACCAAGGAACAGGAGCCGCTTACATAGTCACAAGCGAGGACAGTATCCTTAAAAGTAAACAAATCGCCCTAGCCAATTACTGCACCAGCTACCAAGCAGAACTAGTCGCCATTACTAAAGCCTTGGAATATGTGATTGATAACTACGAAAACCAACAAGTAAAGATTGTGACAGACTCAACTGCCATGGAAGGGGCCTTCAAGAACTATAAATGCAGGAATATACTAGTCAACAGAATTAGGGAGCTGATCATCCTAAACGCTCAGGCTGAAAACAAAATTGTCTTCCAGATCACAAGAAGCCACAGCGATGTAACAGGCAATGAAATTGCGGATATGGAGGCAAAAAAGGCCTCCAGACGGAAGACATCAACCTATGATTATAGTGCAATCTCAAGAAATAGAATAAGAAAAATCATCAAAGAAAATTTAAAACAGCAACAAGTCAATAGATACACGTCAGAGACGTCACGTCGTTTACGTTGTCTATTCAGTACGCATTCACGGCTAGCGATGGCCAGGCATATGATTGTACAACACCCCAAATCGATAAACCTTCTAACCATACACGGCCCCAACCAGCAATACCTTTACAAAAAGAAAATAACGGATAATGATAAATGCCCAATATGTTTGGAAACAGAGGATAATGTTCACATCATCCTGAAATGCAAAAAATACGCCCACCTAAGAAAACAGTGGCTAGAAGAAGAAGCCTTAGATGATGAAAAAATACAACAACTAACAGTTACAAAAGAGGGAATAGAAGCGCTAATCATATTCACAGACATAATAAGCAAAATATTATATGTGGAGAACCCACAGCTTCTAGCACAACCATGAATCAATCAGAAGAAAACCGAACATATCAAACAACACAAAAGACAAACACAAAGAAAAGAAGTAAAGTCATCCCACCAAAGTATAACCCGTCAGCATCGTCAGGCACGTCACACATACAATCATCATACAAAAGGTCATCAAGATGAACGTCAACAGCAGTCATCCCAGTCACGTCGGTAAAAGAAAAGAGATGACACCTTCATACGTCAACGTCAGTGACCTCCACCAGCCTCACTATTCACACAATACAAAAAGAGGAAAGGAAGAGGAATGCACACTAAAAACAGACATCAACCAGGAAATCTTCAACGTAAGCTACGGAAATTAATTCCCAATGTTAATATTGGTTAATAGCAATATGTTGAATAGAGACAGACAGCAATTACTATAAATAAGCTAAATTCAAAATTAAACATTCTGATTCTGACACTAGATGGCGACACAGCAAGTCGTCTCCTAGCAACACTAATTAACGGAAAGTCCGCTCCACCAAAACAAAACAACCCAAACCTAACTTTCCCAGGATCATTTATCCTCCATCTTTTACATCTTTATTCCCATTTCGCATTTCATCATCAGTACAAACAAACTTGTTCCTACCCTTTCCCAAACATTACATTATTCCTCAAAGTTCCATTTTTTCCCTGAGAAAATAAACCAATATACCCAAAGCAAAATTAGTAAAAGGTTATTGAAACAACGTGCTTCAGCAAAAAGTGCAACCATGAGTAAAGAGAACGTCCCTTCAGACGCTATTCAAAAGAACAATGAGAAGGAAGAAACTAGTGCTATCAGTGCCAGTACGGAGTATCCTCTTCAAGATCAACAATCAGTGAATCGTTCTCTCGACAATTTACTTCGTGAAGTATCAAACATGAGCCCACAACAACGTTTAACTACAACCGTGGAGTCAGCAGAGCCGGCAAAAGCAACTACCACAACGTCAGACACGTCAGTCAGGCAAACGTCATCAGAAAAGGACGTGGACAACCTCCAAGCATCTGGAGATACCCCTAAGTCAAGCAATGACTTCACACAGAAGAACCAACAGAAGCTGGCCAACCAAGAAGAAAGGGCAAATACGTCCACCTCCACAACACATCAACCAAACCAGCAAAGCCAGCCAACAACCCAAGCTCAAGAAACGGTTCATCAAATCACACCCGATATGGTAGAGGTAATCTCTGGAAATATAATAGGTCAAGCGAAGGAATTAAAGGAACTCTTGGAGATCATCATTAGCCCAAAGACGCAAGGCAAAATTGACATACCTGGATGGGAAACCCTAGAAGAAGAAGAGAGAATCGAAAAGATAAGCGAGCAGTTTGAAAGTAATGTTGCTAAAGACATTAAAGATTGGGCTATAAGCCTAAAGAGAGCGGCGGAAGAGGTGATGAAGAAAGAAAGGGAAATTGATGAGTTAATGAACCTTCATGATAACAAATCTCAAGCCATGATTGGTTTACAACAGCAGTTGAGTCTGGAAAGGGAAAAGTACGAAAACACCATGCTGGAAAATAAGAACAGAATAAGAGAGATGCAGAATCACATTCAAAATTTGATCGCAGCCTCGAAAGAAGATGATACCCCAGCCAACATCCCAAGGGTAGAGAGAATAGGCGCAAAGAAAAGCTTCTCAGAATGGGTAAAAGACCTTGGTCAAAAAGAACAACCAACAAAACACCAGTCACGTCATTCAACCCCGTCAGCAACGTCGACCAGACAACAGTCCCCACCGGCGACGGTATCTCGCAAAGCAATGTCACCCAAAACCTCGACGTCACGTCAACATAGCTCCCCACTCTCATCCACCCCATCATCGCGTCAGAAGCTACAACAATCAACATCACGCCAAATCGCTCCAACTCCCGCGACTAGTGGAAACAAGCGCAAGATAGAAACACCCACGGTAGAATTGGAAGACTCAGAAGCAGAAGAAGAGATTGAGGAGAGCCGCGGTTCAGTTCGCAAGCTGCAGTTCAAAACCGATAAGCTAAGCAAACAAGAAAAGGCAAAACTAGAGCGAATAAAAGAAAAAGGGAAGCACAAGAAAGTTAAAAAAGAAGAGCCAGCTGAACGTTTCACAGTTAAAGTAAAGAAATGTCCCATAGAAGGATGCAAAAAAGTTGAGAGAGCTGAAAACTGCAACATGGGCAGACACTTCAGAACATTCCACCCAGATGTTGTTCCGCCATTTCCAGCTGGTCAGACGGTATATGTCAAACAGTCAAATTATGAGAATCTCATCCGTAAATGGCGGGAATATGCCACCGCAAATCCTCCAATTGACCGGGAAACAAGGGAAAAGATCCGAAAACATGCACAAATGAAAGCCATGAGGAAAAACAAACAACTCATGCCGGAACCATCCACTTCAGACGAAGATGAATCAGAATCAGAATGGCAGATCGACTCTAGCGAGGAGGACTGACCGACCTCATTCTAAGGTCCACATACAACCCCAGATACCAGAAAAGTGCCCTTATACCCCACCAAAGCAGATCAGATCACATTAAACTCAAAACTAACAGAAATAGTCATTCATTTAACAATTCTAAACGGTCATTCACGTCAATAAAGTCACACACGTCAGACGAATGTCACACGACACGTCAGTCACAAAAAGTGCCTTAAGTCATCCCATTAAATCAAAACCCTATGTGACCTTCCTTATTACCCCACTTTCCATGCCGGGATTAAAACCCTGGATGGCATATTCATATTCATATTGATTAAGTACAAAACAAAACAGTCAAATATAGTAATAAACTGATCTCTATTCAACATGTATTAGCCAAAGAAGAATAATGTTGTCATAATAAAATATAATTTGTTAACAAAAAAAAAAAAAAAAAAATCATCTATGTAAACTGAATCGTAACAATGTAAAGGTAAGAATAAGATTGAAAAGCCCAAGAAATTGAAATAGAATAATGTACCGCTAATAGACAGCTTTCACGCGGGAAATCTGTGACTGATAACTCACCAAACCGCAACTAGATGGAAGCACAAGTCCCTGACAACAACCAACAATCAAAAAGAGAGGGAAAAGAGAACCGTGAACCGCCATTTTCAGAAACAATCTCACTTTGTTTTCTTCAAACAAGCAAACAACTACAACTGTCATCAGCAATCTTTTTCCTGTTAATATTTCCAGTATACTACCAAATAAATCAACAGTTTTTATTTTCGGTGATGAAAGTATTAAAGTATTAAAGGATACTACATCAGATTGAAAAAGAAAAGTCACAAACAGTTAAAAATTGAAAGAATCCTAAACTAACAGTTTATTCAACAATAACTCAAAGGATGGATTCAAAAAACACTTTTTTGAGTGATGATGAAGAAAAGAACAACTTCCAAATCTATTCACAAGAAGAGGAAGACGATTTTCAAATAGACCTGGAGAGTGACGAGATAGCCAGATCTGTTGATGAAAGAATTATACTTGAATCAACAAGAATTGTACCAACAACAACGATGACTCATCCAGGAGGTAGTTTGACAACAACAGCCGTTGAACAATCAGCAAACGTCGGACGCGGGTCCGTCAGTCATACAGTCGCTCAGAACCTCTCCTGCCATCACGTCAGTCACCAACCACCCATTCCAGATAGATCAAAGAGGTCACCAGCGAACGTCATCCCCGTTCAACTGACAAGCCTTTGTAAAGATGGCGAAGACAACACGCCTACTCTAACTGATCAAGGCAGAGAGGCCAAACAGGGAGCAGAAAGTACCACAGATAAGCTAACTGCCCTAACAAAGAAAAAGGCAGAGCAAATAACCTGGACCGTCCATAAGGCTATGGAAATGACAACTAAGCTGGCTCAAAGGAAAAGAAGAATCCAGAATTGGGAAGAGAAATCAGACGAGGAGAAAATCATGGCGGTTATTGGGTCTACCAACAACCAAATAGCTGATTACATGAGATCCCTCTATGAGAATTACATAGGAAAGATAAAAAAGAGACAAAGAAGAGATAGCGAGTTGGAAGAAATCAAGGAGGAGATAGAAGGGTTGGAAGTTGAGATAAGGAAAGTAGAGGCTGAAATAGATAAACAAAGAGAAGAGATGGAAGGCCGAATCAAAGATCAGGAAGCTCTTATCGAGATTCTCGAAGACAAATACAAAATCTTACAAGCAAGTCAGGCACGTCAGAAACTTCAAGCAGCTGAGGTCAGTCAGGATGAAAACGTCACTCAGGAAGTGCCACAAGACGATGTAACCAATCAGTCAGTCGAAGGTACGGAAACTGATTATGAACAGTCCTCCTCTGTTGACAACTCATCAACCCCGTCAGCACTGACAGAGATAAGTCAAAATCAACAGGACATAAGAAATCCTGACGTCACCACGTCGGAACAAGAAAACAAAGTCGACGTAGAAAAACGTCAGAAGAAAAAGAATAAGAAAAAGCTAAGAGCGATCATCGAGGAATACAATCAGGAAAAATTGGCAAAGATAATGTCAATAAAAGTCAAAAGATGCCCGGTAGAAGGCTGCCTTCGCATTGAAGCAGCAGAAAATTCAAGCTTTGGTAGACATTTCCGGGTGTACCACCCAGACATCCTCCCTCCCTACCCCCAAGTTGAAACAACCTTAATGCAGCTAGGAGCGTTCAACAGAGGAATCAAGGCCTGGCAAGATTACGTTCGACTCAACCCACCTTTACCCAAGGAACAAAGGACCTTCCTACAAGACCAGGCTTATGATAGACTAGAAAGAATCAAAAGGGAGGCCGCTGAAACGTCATCAAGCTCCAGCCAGGAAAAGTAGCAGTACAAGAAATGAAACGAGGAAGAGTAAATCGGTCACAGATAACCCAACTGAACACTTCTCAGGGCGCCGGTGAAGTCAAGTCACCTCGTCACATCCCTTACTGACTTCATACCGTCATTCATTCCGTCATACTCGTTTATGAATCAATTTATCTATCATTTTCATTATTTTCATTTAGTTATTTATTATTAGAGATATTTATTCAATTATCTATTAGATCCGCTCTTCCAACATGGAAAGCGCGACCTCAATCAATTTAAAAATTCAAAATCATTAAAAAGTTAACTAAAAGTTTATCTCTGTTACTGGAAATGCCAGATGAAACACATTTTCATGTAAAAACATTTCAATCTTATTCTTACCTACCAATTTCAGTATAATAAAATTGTTTAAAACGCACATTGTAAGCATCTTTAACTGAAACTTGAGAACAAACACAAAAATGGGGCGACGTAAGCAGGTCAGACACTCACGACACGTCAGGCAGTAACGTGACAACTAGACAAACAATTATGACTGACGGAAAGTCACATGAGGGTTAGCATGAAGCGAAAAGATATAATAGAACGTCAAGGTCAGACTTGACAACACACTACGTCAGTCAGAAGCCAATGTAACGTCTAAACCTCACATTTCAGTGTTCAATTTAAATTCCTTATTGTAATTACATTTTAATACTAACTAAGGTTTTATAAACATACTAACCATTTTTTTCCTAAAGACCCACCTCCAAAACAGAAGCAATGTAAAAACCAAACATAATGTAATCCATGACTGACAGATTGTAACTCGATGAACGTCACACCCGACAAACACGTCAGGCGCGACACGTCAGACACGTCAGTCAGTCATGGAATGAAAAACAAGAAAGAATTGGTCAACAAACCTGGCCACTAGAGCCGGGACATTTTTATGCCAATAGGGGTCATTCCCTCTTTTTAATAAAGTTTATTTTTAAAATAAAAAAAAAAAAAAAAAAAACCTAACCTAACCTAACCTAACCTAACCTAACCTAACCTAACCTAACCTAACCTAACCTAACCTAACCTAACCTAACCTAACCTAACCTAACCTAACCTAACCTAACCTAACCTAACCTAACCTAACCTAACCTAACCTAACCTAACCTAACCTAACCTAACCTAACCTAACCTAACCTAACCTAACCTAACCTAACCTAACCTAACCTAACCTACCCTAACCTAACCTAACCTAACCTATCTACTTACAAAATAATTAGACTCATACAATAGTAGAAATAACAATAAGTATAATATTAATGACCGACTTAAGTAATAAAGCAAACATTTAAATTCAAAAAACAACAAATTTTATTTTTCAATTCTCTTCGGTTTCTGGTAATCCAGGATACACTATTTTAATTTCATCAAGTAAGGATTGGATTAAATCTGTTCTCATTGCAGTATTTCTTTACCTCTAGAGGAATTCACACATGTGGAGATCCAAATTAGAATTGATGCCTCCACGAGCCAATCGCCGTCTTAGAAATCCTCCAGTTTCAGGGTCTACAAAGTGCTCAGAGTGGTTGACGGTTTTATGAACATAGCCATATGATTCCAGGTTATAGTAACCACGCCACAAATCAGTATGGATTTCACTACCAGGCGCAACATGTTTCTGGATCAGAGGTAGCAGGGACTCCTCGCTTCTACTATTCTCAGGACATATTTCGAGACGATAGCCATTACCACCTCGTTCAATCATTCCCAAAATCCAGTGGCCATCCACCATCCGGCCAACATTATACTTTCTCTTGCCGATTTTGCACTCGTCAATCTCGACAATAACTCCTGGGCCACCAATTTGTCCTTCATCCGTGAATGTCCTATCCAGACTCGCCATACAGACCTCTCTGCAATAGCTATAAACGTCACTGACTGTTTCTCTCGATAAAGTGGTGTCCAGTATGCTGGCTTCATTCAACGCTTGATTGAATGAAAAACTATTGGCGAAAGCATAGGTTAATATTATTCTTTGCCGAACATGGCAATGAAGATTTTCAAACCAGGTGTTCGCCGCCACGGCACTTTGATGGTCGAATGGTTTGCCTTTATTTGCCCCTCGACATCGAAAAAGTCCAAATAAAGGGCCAGGAACAAGCTTGGCTTGTTTATGATGTCGCGGACACCAACGTCCGGTCTTCACCAAACCTTCACGTATGGCCCAATCTTTGGCTGATTGCTCATCAGGCATCAGTGACGCTATTCTGAATAATGTCCAACGGACCATGTTGGATGATCGTGAGGTTGATGGTAAATCCATTTTAGCAAAAAAAACAACGTAAAAAACGAAAAAGCAGTAAATATATTGTCGAAACAGAAGAAGTGAAGATAATGAACTGATAAGGTTGAAGTTCTGTTTGATAATGGCTAAAAAAAGCGTTCCTTGCACTTAGATTGAAGCGAATCTATTTCCGTATTTCTGCGCATGCGCAAACTCGGGTTACTTTTTTTGGACTAATCAGAATGAGAACTATCTTATGACGTAGTCTCAAGTTGAAATTCCAATGGGAGTTTTTCGGAACCACAGCCGAACAAAGGGCTACAAATGACTTAACGTCTCTTACGTTCATAGGAGTTGGGAATTTTCTTACTGCTTCAATTTTTCCAGGATCTGGTTCTTGTCCTTCTGGGGGTATTAATTGAACAACAGATTAAGCAATTCTATTTATTGCAAATTCAACTTATATGGTAAAAGCAACTAACTAACTTAGTGGTTCTGCATTGATTTTTTTCGTGATGTTTCAAGTAAAAGAAGGTTCGCCCGCCTTGGCGGTGGCTTTAGAAACTAAAATTGTAGAATTCATCGCGAAGTCAATCACATGCCAAATCACTAGTCCGGTATTTGTTCTTGTGAACACCAAATCCGTCTTCATAATAAAGTCTCAATCAAATTTTACGAGCTGTTAAGGATGAATCGTTCCTTTTGAGGTGGAATTGTGCAGCACTCTTCTTGTGTGGAGAATCCATGAGAGCTATGAAACGGCATCAAGAGATGATCAAGGATTGTTTTACTAACTTCGAAGTCCCTCATGACTTGTCATTTACACTTAATTTTCGAGTTGCATTTAGCTCAAGATTGCAACTAAAGCATTTCGTGACCCTCAAGGTAAGATTTACATGCTAGTATTCAGTTTCATCAAATCACAACCTGAGACATTTAATTACCATTAGAAGATACTTGATTGGCGCATCATCGGCGTATCGCAACCAAAGAAAGCGATTGGAATAGTTATCTTTTGTAACGATTTATCGATGTTGTATATATCGAAGGTAGACAAGATGAGAATTATCTAGCGGATGTAATATATAAATATTAGTCTCTGATACTTGATTTGATTGGATAAACAGCTTATGGCGGTAATTTTGTTGAATGAAATGAATGAATGTCTTCTTGTGTGGAGAATTCATGAGAGCTATGAAACGGAGAAGTGCTTAATACTATTCAACAATCAATTGTGAACCTTTGGTATCAGATTTGATAACAAAAAGGTACCTAATTGATTGTTGATTAGCACTTCTGGAGACTTCACACAAGAAGAGATTGTGAACATGAATCTCTTGTTGTGTGGAATTTAATGAGATTCAGTATAAAGCACTCTTGTTGTGAAGAATCTATGGAGAATCTATGAGAGCTAGTATTAATCACTCCTCTTGGCGTCTTCTAAAGCAAATTGTGAACCTTTGGTATCCACTTGCTCAACAGTGTAGTCAAAATGAATTGAAACCGATAGAATTAACTACAGAAATATCCTTTTAATTATCAATAGGTAAAATTTATTTTTCTGAATATTAACTTCCAATCAAAGAGTAATGAAGCTAAAGTATTTCTTTACTCTTTGCTTCCAATATAAGGTTTGCTTCCGTTTTACCAAAAAAATTCAGAAATGAAGTAATAAGGTCGTATCATGATGATCCAACTTCAGGACATGTGGGTTTCAACCAAACTTATTTGAAAATTTCAGAAAAATATTATTGGCCTAAAATGCTAAACCAAATACAAAAATACGTTACTAGTTGTGAGTCTTGGCAACACAACAAAAACGGAGTCAGGAAATTAGAAGCTCCATTGAATTCGATCTTAACAAATTACCCTTTTGAGAAAATAGGAATCTACATATTATTGTTGCAACTGATTATTTCACTAGATGGGTTGAAACAAAAGCCATTCGGACAAAAACTGCAAAGGTCACTGCTAAATTTATAATTGAAAATATCCTTTGTAAACACGGTTCACCAACAAATATTCTAAGTGATCAGGGAAGAAACTTTATTGGTCAAGTTATCGGTGAGATTGCTACATTAATGCAAACTAAATGGCAATATTCAACCCCATACCATCCTTAAACAAACGGATTAGCTGAACGAGTTAATCAAACTTTGGTTAATATGCTCACCCACTATTGTCAACATCAAAATAGAAAACAATGGTCTGAAGCTTTACCTCTAGTTACATTCGCTTATAACACTAGTGTGAATCAGAGTACAAAATCATCACCATTTTTCCTTCTCTATGGGAGAAATGCAAATGTTCCAATTGATTTAAAACTTTTGCCTAGCTCGGGATACACAACTGTCTCAGAGTATACTCGATTCATAAATAATGAGTGGCCAAGTATAAGAGAAATCGCCCAAACTTACGACAAAAATGCAAAAGAAAAACAAACTGAAACTCACGACACTAAAAATAAGCTAAGAGAATTTAGTGTTGGAGATGAAATTCTACTGGAAGAAAGAAACAAAACAAAATTAAGAAGTAAATTTACTGGCCCTTATACAATTAAGAGGAAAATCGGAAGAACCACATATGTCATAGAAATTGAAGACGGATTGGAGCGCCAAGTACATGGATCCCAAATAAAACCGTTTGTCAGGAGAAATCAAAATCTTTCTAACTTAAACAGACTACTTTTTATTATTTTTACTTTTCTACTTTTTATTCCTCATAATAACAGCTTCGAATATGGTCCACCAGTGATTTGGAGAAAAACAAATTTTCCAATCACAAAAGGAATGCTTGAAGTACAGTTAGACATTGCGTTCCCTTAACCATGCTCTGGCTTGCAATTAAGTAATGACTTTCTTAACGAAACTCCGGAAAATGCCAGGTAACTTCTGTAATTGGAATATACAGATGATGAAAAATATGTTCAAAAAAAGAAATATTTCCTCTTCTCAATACGCTTGTGAAATGACAATGTTAAACACCGATAAACCAGATTGTGTTTTCGAGGAAGAAGAAAATTGTGCCGGATTGTTATCAATGGAAGATTATTTAAGACGAACGCAAGAGATATGTCAAGAGCATTTACAGAAAAGGTTTTTTTCTATTTTGAAGAAAACTTGTGGTGGACGTAACGACTTAGTGAAAAGATCGGTAATCCTTACTACTTTAGTGGTAACTGGAGTATTTACGATTGGTACTGGAATGAACATTTCGTTGAAAAATGCCAAACAAGATTTAATACGTCAAATGAAAATAAACGAAGAATTCATCAAAATAACAAAAACGCAACAACAAAACTTGATAAAAATCGCTGATAAACTGGCAGAAACCGCCAGACTAGACAAACTGCAGCGTATATTACCAGATATGATCTTCTCAACTTCGGAATTCATGCATAATATAATCCAACAAGGATTAATATTGGAAAAACTTAAGGAAACCTTAAAACACAAAACTATTTATCCTGAATTCTTTGAGAAAATGAAAATCAAATTAGATTGTCCAGGTGAATGTGATTTAAAAACAATACAAAATGCTGGATGCACAATTTATCATCGAAATAGTACTACAATTTTACAATTGAAATTCGAATTAAAAGTGAATGAAATAAATAAACAGATCTACAAAGCTGCTCCTTTCAACTTAAATAATTCAAATACAACCCATGTTTGCACTTTAAAATACAGTGGACCTAAATTCGTCATCATAAATAATGAAACAAATCAAATTTGTGAAGTTTCTGAGCATGATATTAAACTTGATAACGTAATATTATTTGGTGAAAATGCTTGTCTAGATAAAATTTCAACTATACGATGGAAAATCGAAGATTGTTATTCAGGGCAATTAAATACTACCCAAACCGAAATCAAATCAGAATACGATAAATTATTAATCTACTGTCCGGGCCATGAAATAACCATTTATAATACAACAAGGAAGTGTCCATGTTAGAGTTGGACCGACTTTAGGTTCACTTCAAGGGTACGGATAATGATGGACATATAAAGGGTTTATTGAATGGTTTGAGGGTTATGTTACAAGTGTGTTTGCCATCTCTAGGTAGTTTATATACGTGTGACTCAAGGTCACTTAGAGGACAATGTTATTACCACATATGTAAAAAAGGTTACAATGTATGCGGGGGAAGATACAATGAGGGGAAAGGATTGGTTGCATACTCTCACACCCTCCCTCACACCAAGCCTAGACCTTCCATGAATCTTGCATGCTTGACTCGCGCTAATGCCTTGGTCATTATATCAGCCACCATATTCTCGGTTGACATGTGCTGAATCTTTATTTTCCCTTCATCGACTTGCTGACGTACGTTATGTACTCGGATTCCGATATGTTTCGTTTGTTAATGGAATAATGGGTTCTCTGTTAGTTTTATTGCTGAGGTGTTATCACTAAACAGAGTCACTGGCTCCATTACCATCTCCGGGAAACCGACTTCATTTATTAGCTGCTTGAGATAAGTCACTTCATTGGTTGCGTCTGAGATTGCAATATACTCGCTCTCTGCAGTACTTTGCGCAACAATGCTCTGCTTCTTAGAGCCCCAAGCTATACTCGCATTCGACAGTTTAAAAGTATAGCCAGAGTGACTTTTTCTATCACGTTTATCTGCAGCCCAATCAGCATCAACGTATCCAGTCAGTACATTTTCAGCAATACGTCTGAACACTAAACTTTTATTAGCAGTTCCTTTCAAGTAACGTAATATGCGTCTTGCAGCATTCCAATGCTCGACATGAGCCTCTTGATTGAACTTTGCTAATCTATTCACAGCATAACTTATATCTGGTCTTGTATTCAATGAAATGTGAAGTAAGCTTCCGATAAGACTTCGGTACTTCTGTGACTCCACTCTGTCACATTTCCCTTCACAGACTTCAAGGTTTAGATTGACTTCCTTAGGCGTAGAAACGACTTTGCAATCTGTCATCTTTTGAGCTTCCAATAATTTGTTTATTGCATAAGTCTGTGATAACCTGATTTCATCTAATGAATCTCTCTTTATCTCTATTCCCAGAATGTAGTTAGCTTTTCCTTTATCAGAAATATCGACTTCTTTAGCTAATTTATGTTTAACAACTTCTATAGTGACTTCGCTCTGCGATGCGATAAGTAAGTCATCTACATATACTGCAAGCATGACTTCACTACCGTTAATGTTACCAGTGTAGATACACCTCTCAACTTCACTTCGTTTTAACCCAATCGAAGTGAGAATCTCATGTAACCTTTTATTCCACTGTCGCCCACTTTGTTTGAGTCCGTAGAGAGATTTATGCAGTCGGCAAACGTAATCCGGGTGGCTCTTGTCAACATATGCCTCTGGTTGCTCCATATAAATCTCCTCTTCCAATTCTCCATTCAAATACGCTGTGGATACGTCAACTTGATGGATATGATATCCTTCTTGGACACAAATCGCAAACATGATCCTGAGTGACTCGGGTCTGACTGTTGGTGAGTAAGTCTGGTTATAGTCGATCCCGAACTTCTGACTAAAACCTCTTGCTACAAGTCGTGCCTTGAACTTGTCAACAGTTCCATCTTGTTGGTATTTCACCGCGAATACCCAACGTGACCCAATTGATCTCCTCTGACGCGGGAGTCGCACCAAGTCCCAAGTCTTCTTCTGTTCTAAAGATGCCATTTCTGCATCCATGGCTTTTCTCCATTGCTCTGCGTATTCCGAAGATAATGCCTCCTTAACATCTCGCGGAATCACAATCTTTGAGTCTTTGATCACGGACAACCTTGAGGCGACTCTCTTATGTCTAGTATCGTATCTGTGATCATTGCGAGTCTCTACTCTTGGAGGCTGAAGCTTCTTGGACCCCTTAGGTCTGCCTCTTTTTCTTGGGATACTCTCTTGATTTTCATTCACAATCAGTCCTGATGATGATTCACTTTTATCTGCTTCGTCTATAGATCCTCCATCATCTTCGTAAGAAAGGTTAATTTCCTCTTCCTTCTTTTCTTCTACCAGTTCGTTTTCACTGACTTCCTCATGCTCTGAAACATTTTCTGATGAAACAGTAGGAATTTCAAACTGGGTAGGGGTGACTTGGCTATTTTCAATGAATCGCACGTCTCGACTGTACTCAGTCTTCAAGGAATTGAGGTCTAACATACGGTAACCTTTTGTTGTATCCCCGTATCCAACCATTATCATCTCTCTTCCTTTCTCTCCGAACTTGTGACGCCCAATCCGTTTGTTTAATACGAAACCTTTTATCCCAAACTCTTTCAAGTGACTTATATCTGGTTTCTTCCTTTTAAACAATTCATACGGAGTGACTGTCTCGTTGTTCTTGTTAACAACATGGTTACGTATATACGCCGCGTACGAAACTGCTTCAGCCCATAGTCGTAGGTCTAACTTTGCCTCTGATAAGCAAGTTCTTGCCATTTCCACCAACGTCCGATTTATCCTCTCGGCCACGCCATTCTGTGGTGGAGTATACGCACAACTCGTTTCATGTCGTACACCTTGGGCTTTGAACACTGACTTTAACTTGAAGTACTCTCTTCCTCCGTCAGTACGTAAAGTCATCCAAGTCTTAACTACATCAACTGTTTCATCCTTAAACTTCAAAGGATAAACCCACACATAACGTGAGAAGTCATCCACGAAAGTGATGAAGTACTTGGCACCTCCATAGGAAGCTGTAGCAATAGGGCCGCACAAGTCTGAGTGTACTAACTCAAGACGTTTCGTTGACTTTGTTTGTGACTTTTGAAATGGCAGTTGTGCAATTTTACACCTCATACATGCCTCACATGGTTTGAATGACCTTGTATCTGTCCTTAATCCACTGACAGAATGATTCTTAACCATCTTCTCTATGTCTTTAATATTTAGATGTCCTAATCGCTTATGTAACACATTTACATCGACATATCTATCAGTTATAGATGCTAGATGCACTGACTTGTAAGCATCGATCTTCCTCACATAGAGGTCACCTTCCTCAATGAAAGTCACCAAACAAGTCTCATTTCCATTGTAGACTTTTCCATAGTTCCTCATGAACTCCACTTTAGCGCCTTTCGCAGTTGCTTTCCGAACCGAAAGATAGTTTGACTCCAACTCGGGCACGTATAACACATTGTGCAGTGTGATATTACTTCCATCGACTTCTAATTTCACTTGCCCGACTCCTTGAACAATGTGCTCTCGTTCATCAGCCATTGTGACAGTACGTCCATGCACTGACTTCAGTTGACTGAAGTATCTTTGCTCACAACATATATGAGCTGTAGCACCACTGTCCAATATCCATGTGTTACGATCGAGTCTACATGAACGCCGGATGGTCTTAATCTGTAAGGCTGCATCTGACTTGTTATTTTTCTTCTTCTTACGTTCTCGACAGTGACGTGACTTATGACCAACTTTGTCACAATAATAACACTTTCCATTAAACTTCTTATTTTCACGTCCAATTGCCTGAGTCTCTGCAATTTTCATGACGTGACTTGACACTTCAACGTCATCACGTTTCCTCTCCTCTTCTTCCAGCAACTTGGTCTTTAAAACCGATAAGGAGGGTAACTCGTCTCTGGATGACATGGCAACAACGAAGTTTTCATACGTATCCCCTAAGCTTACCAATAAAAGCACGGAGAGACAGACTTCTGGTAACGCCAACTTCTTGGTTGCTAACTGATCACACAGCATTGAAAACGTGTCCAAATGTTGTTGTAACTTCTGTCCTTGACTGAGTCGCAAAGTCACCAGTCGTTTAAAGATACTAACAAGACTAGCAGGACCACTTTTCACATGCGCTTTTTCCAAAGCATTCCAAGCATCAGAAGCTGTAGCTGCATCTTTGAATAATCTAAAATTCTTGGGCTCAACATTGAGAGTAATCATCGCCAATGTCTTCTGATCCTTAGACTCCCAAGTCTCATCCTTCGGATCTCTTGCAGCATCGATAACTGACCAAAGGTTCTGAGTCACCAGTAAACTTTTCATGAGAAGACTCCAAGTCTCGAAGTTCTCATCATTGAGTTTCTGGATACTGATTACACTTGACATTTTGACACACAAACTCAGTTCTAAACACTTATTAAAAAAATGTAGATCAAAATACGGAAAGGTATGAAGTCTATGAACCACGCTCTGCTACCATGTTAGAGTTGGACCGACTTTAGGTTCACTTCAAGGGTACGGATAATGATGGACATATAAAGGGTTTATTGAATGGTTTGAGGGTTATGTTACAAGTGTGTTTGCCATCTCTGAGATGGTAGTTTATATACGTGTGACTCAAGGTCACTTAGAGGACAATGTTATTACCACATATGTAAAAAAGGTTACAATGTATGCGGGGGAAGATACAATGAGGGGAAAGGATTGGTTGCATACTCTCACAGTCCATAATCAGTGATTCTTATTCCAAGTAGTATCAACTTCAAAATCAATGATAAAAGTTATGAAATAACCAAGCTCAATATTAATGCTGATTCACCATTCACTGCAATCTGGACTAGTAAAATCAATTTGCTCTGGAATTCAGAACAAATGGATAAATTAACACTACAAGACATAAATTTTGAAGCCATTGACTTAACTCTGAATGAACAAAAAGGATTCTTCAGTTTACTCCATCATTACCAAGATTACCTTATTATTATCATAACAATGATTATCGTCATCATCATATTTTATTCCTTTTCACGATTCATTTTAAATTGTTATCCTTGTTCTAATCGATTTAATGCAGCTCTTACTAACCCACATGATATTCAACTCCATCAACTCTACTAATTGTATCCTTTTATTTAGATTTACATCATCAATATATCCGTCTCCAAATAGAAGCAGACGTAGCGAAAGAGATGGCCGAAGAAGATGCAATGATACTTTTGAATGAACAATATAACGCTGAATTTGATCAAGAGATCATTTTGTGTGAAATAATTATTGAAATATGCAAGGAAAGGAGACAAAGTTTCACTGCAATCTCAAATAATGACGAAGAAGAAGCAAAGAGAGCTTATGATGCTGCGTGTGATTATGCTTATATATTTTTTGAGGCTATGGAACATTTTAATGCTTGGAATTTCTTTCGACTAGTCAATCAATTAAGTCTCCTGCAAGAGTTTCAAATAAGAAAAGATAAAGAAAACATCAATCCTAATAATCAAATGTAATATGCGATATATTTTCAGGGGATCTAGACGAATTCGTTTCTTGGTTCGCATATTACCGTGTTGCTCGATTTGCTCTTCAATCAACATATGATATGCGCAGAATTATGTCGTCATTAACCCCTGAGGAAACATCAAAAGCACAACTTATAATTGACTGCTATTTAATATTAGTTGATTATTGCGTGTTAAAAATTGCATTCTTGAGTACCGTGAATGGCGAACGTTGGAATAATAGTGTCCAGGCAATGAGAAAATTGGCAGAATTACGTGAGAAGATAACCGAGTTGGATGAAAATGAATTTGAATATAACTATTTTAATCAATTCATAATCTTGCAAGCCCGAGAGTCCGGTCTTTAAGACCCGGGGAATATGTTGGAAATTAATTTGCTCCAGATGAAGAAACTTAATATTATTAATCATAGCTTACTAACCCTTTTATATATTGCTAACCATATTGACTAACATATATTAACTGCTACCAAACAATATCAATTAACATTGCCATATTGGCATAAAATTAAGTATTTAAACTTAAGATTTGCAAAATAAAGTACAGTACTATAAGTTAATTATTCAGTTTAACTTTCAATTGTAAAATTTATTAACACAAAGTTATTCAAATGTCTAGCTGGGACTCTTGTATCAACCTGCAACCAACCCAAGCAGCCATATTGCAACCCCAGCATGCATGCAACACGAAATAGTTCTTATACCTGATTTACAATCACAATATGTTTCTGCGAATTTATCCTTCTTTATTATTATCTATCAAAATATAAACATT
This sequence comes from Tetranychus truncatus, assembly GCA_028476895.1. NCBI lineage: Eukaryota > Metazoa > Arthropoda > Arachnida > Trombidiformes > Tetranychidae > Tetranychus > Tetranychus truncatus. Next base: position 32,150,689 of record CM052060.1, on the reverse strand, counting down.
GTGGAAGTTACCTGAAGAAAATCTGGACCTTATCTTTATTTTATATAAATCACCGTCAACTGCATCTATTTCATATCTATCGAATTCTAATGGACTATTGTCAGTACATAATTTCGCGTAAAAATCACGTTGTGTTAAAGTATGTTCTTTATAAGACCTAAGATATTTGACTACGTAACCACCACACGCAAGCATATAGATGTCTTGTTCAGTTACTCGTGGAAAACTTTCTTCAGAAATCGGGTCATAATCTCTAAAGATTGTTTGCATTCTACCTACCTTTTTATCAATAATACATGGGCCTAATCTATTGGGTTTATACATGCGACTCTGTAAACGGGTAGTTATTTCTATTGCTGTTCCCTGATCAGCAATCAATCTTGGCATATTTGAATTAATAACTGCCGCACACAGTCTACATATCGATTCGAATCTCGGTAAAGCATTATTGTTCAGAACATACTTCAATATCTTGAAACGTTTAAGCTGAGCATTTACTCCAACAACTGTCCAGCGGTTTTTAGTAACTATTCTTCCTAAATTGGCTTGTCTCCATGTCAGCTACTCTCTATCTGTTCTACAAGTTGGCATGTAAACTTGATATCTACTACCTTGATAAACTTACCTTCTAGAAAAGCTCTGGAGTCTCTAAAACCTCTATCTACAACAAAAATATCTTCAGAGCTGAAAAACGAGTTCAGCTGCGGGTGTCTCTGAAATAATGCCTGCATGATTGAAGCATCGTTAGCTACACCTTGATACATTGTATAAATATCTAAAATATAACCATCTGGAAAAAGTCGCAACCATAGGTTTAACAAGATGAGTTTTTTTCTGACCAGAAAAACTTCTAGATTGAAATCCGAAATTGAAGCTAGCTTGTGTATATAAATATGTTCCGTCCCAGGTTGTGATTATTCTATCTTCTTGTTGGACATCATTTAAAAGTAAGTCTCTAGACTGAATAGTCAAATGTTCTGCAGCTACCTGTCGGTTCAATTCAGGTCGTATTCCTAGATTGAGCGGTATAAAACTTGCTGAAAGTTTATCTAGAGTTTCATTTTTCCATCTATTGAATGTGGACTCATCTACTTCAAGCAACCTAGCTATTACTGCGTCAGAAAATGCATGTTTTAACTTCATCAAAAATGTACACAACATTTTTTTTCACTCTTTCCGATGTATCGCCAGGCATATGTTATCTCAAATTTTCTGGTTAAAGGCTAGTCCAAAATCTATATTCTGATATATTTTCCTCTATCGGTTCAGGAAGATTAAACACTGTGTTGTATTCAACTTCTTGCTAAGAGTATTTACAATTTTAACATATTCGTCTACAGTATATTCTCTATTCTCTCTATCATTAAGTCTTTTATAACCATCTGGAGAATTAAGATGCGATTCGCAGCACCTAGCACCAGTTGGTATATAAAGTTTCAATTTGGCGAGAACTCTTATATTTTCTCAAGGTCAACTGTCTTTAATGCAATAGGCGGTGTACAGTCAAAGATACACGAAGATCGTGCGCATGTAGTTGCTCTTATGCTATCTAAATTGAGTGAAGATCTTCGTTCTGTTAGTTGTGGTAATTGATATTCAGGATCGTTGTCATCATAATTTTCATGAGCAGATTCTGAGTCATTTTCCAAAAAACTAGCAATCGAACTATTTTCATTTTCAGATTTATCTACAGCCTCTACGCAACTAGAAGTATCAGAAGATGAACTTTGATTATCATCAGATGACTCGCTAGAACTGCTTTCGTCAACATTAGCAGTACGGGGTACATTGAATAATTTGCGTTTCGGTTCTAGTGAGAAACTAAAAACCGGATTCGCAAAAATATTATCGTCAGTATCTGATGAACTACTCTGAACATTTTCTGATAGATCTAGAGAATAATGGAGGGCAAATTGGTCAGCATTTCGAGGACGATTGTCAACATTGAAATTAAACCTCTTACGAGCTGGTCCGTCCGATCTAGGGGTTTCTGGCAAATCTGATAACTCTGAAAGACTATCTAATAAATCCCTGGTTTCGAAAGAGCTGACTAGCCTATCGGTACAACATTTGAACTACTAGGTCCTGGTTGTGGACTCATCAAATCTGGCTCGAAATGAATGGGCTGAGCGCTACCAATTTGCTCAGCATTTGCAAGTTTTTTATTATAATTATCAAAATCATTTTTACAATTATAGCAAATCCTGAATTCGAAAGAGAAAATAAGTTTTGGATTATATTTAGTTTTGCGTTTATCGCAAATTCTATTACTATTCTCTCGAATCCAGGATTTTATAATTGCTGAGTCTACTCTGTAAGTGTTAGTGACTCGAGGATTACGGCTTTTCGATGCCGATTTTCTAATACTGGTAAAGGATCTAAAACAACAGATACACTTACCGGCATCCATAATGCCTTAAGTTGTGGATGTCCGTTCGATTCCGGATCCTAATTCGAAAAGTTCCTATGTCCGAGTTAATCAATATAGGTGATAATAAAGATGGAATATAGCAATTTTTTAGAAAATCCAATATAAGTTTCAATTAATGGCACAAAACAGAAAAATGTCTAAGAAAGATTCACCATTAAACACAAAAATTAAAAAAAGAAAACAAATAAATGATTTCACGCTCTTTTTTCCACTGATTATTGCACTTTTTGGCTTTTTTTCTGTCTTTTTTCTGCTTTTTCTCTGTCTTTTTTTCTGTTCTTTTTCTTTGTCTTTTTCACATTTTCTATCTCTTTATCTGCTTCTGCTTATTTCTACTTGTCTTTTTACTTTCTTTTTTATTTTCGAAGTTTATTTTTTGTATTCATTAACCATAGCATTCACTATCATGGAGGAGAATTTGACCGAAAATATGGCTCGAGTTTCCTTGAATGCAAACTCTGTTCAGCCAAATCCACCCCCAGTACATATTCAGTACTCTCCACCTGCAGCCACCGCTCCGCCCCTTTTCCAATATTATGTTCCCCACCTTTCAACAATTCCCCATTCTAACGCTAATATTCCCATCTTTGTCAGTCATTTTCCCCCTCATGTCCTTGCAGCTCCGCCAACTTTTGTAACATTTCAACTTTCCACCCACTCAAATGCATCCCCCTGTTGCACCCTTCTTCCAAAACAGTATTCCCCCACCTCATACAGCTCCCCTTACATTCCAAAACCACGCTCCACACCCTTCACATCATCAGTTGTAGCAAATCATGCGACCGGAAAATGGCCAGAATCGACCCTTACCGCGGCGACGCCCAAGAAGAAATAGAAGGAGCCGCAGGAATCAACAGAATGTGTGAGTACAAAATGGCCTATAATAATAATTGATAATAATGTTTTCGTTATTGTTTTTCCAACAGTGAAGTCTTCTTTGGATTCGTCAATGGCAACCCTACGGCCATATCACAAATACTGAGAAATTTTCGACAAGACTCAAGCAGGCCATATTAAAAATAAAATATATTTCAGTTTGATAAAATATTTTTCCATTCATTTATTAAAGATATGATTTCGCGATTTTTTAATACTTATTTCAATGACAAATAAAAAAGTCGCAAGTTTACCTTGGAAAATGTTACATACATGAATAGCGTATACTGAAAACTATAAGAAAAAAGTGTTTTCGTTTTACCGTATGCATAAAACTAAAAAGTTATATTGATAAAACACGGAAAGTTGGCATGACTAATACCCCTAAAAGTTGTTTACAAGAAAGAACTTTTATGCTGATAACCTGGTAGAATTTTGTGTGAGCTTTTCATTTATAGCATGTTCATAAATGTGGGCCTCGTAGTTCAGGAGTAAATGGCACTGATATGTTTCAAGGGTTTGCTTCGATTTTCTCAGTAACCGGAAGTAATAGACTGATATAGAAAAATACGTATCTGCTGATTTGCCATTGTCTATCAGAAAATTAATAAGATTCAAAAATACATGCCCATGCATTATTGCATGATCTCCTTTCCGGAAATACTTGCTGTATGAGTTGAAGAACAAATGAAGATGAATTAGAACTTTTTTATAATTATTCGTATTCGAAACTGATCAGGGCATGCGCGAGACGCAAACTCAAACGCGCAATCGTTGAACAAACAATGTGCTACGACTATTCGTCTCAACTGCAACCATTCTTCTTTACGCTAAAGTTTGTATTCAAATTGCATCGGAATGCTGAAAAATTGTTCAAAATTGATCATGGTTCTTTGAATAACTGCTAAAGTTTAAAATTCAAAATCTCGAAAAATGACCTCCGATGACCTCAATTTTTTTCATCACTGCAAACGATCTTGGCAACCTCAGCTTTGAAATTCAAGTCCATAATCACATTCGAACGTTATCGTTTAGAAAAATTTTCGTTCGCACCGTAATTTTCCGTTCATGGTCAGATTTTGGCAACTATTTGTGATATATTGTTGTACGAACATGAAAACGATAAAAAATGCGAAAAAACAATTTTTGACCTTCAAATGACCTCTGAAGGTCAAAGGTCAATATCCCAAAAAATGACCTCCGATGACCTCAATTTTTATCTCAGTTCTTAAATATGACCTAATATATTGTAATATGAAGTTTTATCAAATTTGGCGTAGCGGTTGTCGAGATTTGTCGAGGAAAAAAAGTTGAAAGTGAAATTCAATTCACGGTAGTGCGAGTTAAAATCTTCGCTACGCTTTGCTACGCTCCGATAATTAAAAGCAATTGTGATGTGAATGACGAAGCTTATCAATCAAATTTTCTTTGGAGGATCGGACATTCCACGTTGCAAGGAGAAGAGCGAGTACGCGATGGAAGAGGAATAATTACCCTTTTTTCTGGTCAGTCAAACTGCACCATTGACAATGTGTTATTTGTAATCTCAATGCGAAATTCTTGCATTTTCTGCACTGTTTCAATTCATCATAGAACTTGCATACAAGCAGATGGGCAAGAAAAGGATGCCACTACATTCCATTGATGAAGCAATGTTTCAGGTTCAAAAAGCTATCTATGACCTCAATCGGAGAAGAACAACTGAAATGAAAAGTTTAACTTCAACTCATCATTCGACATATCTAGAGGAAACATCGATTGAAAAAAATGCTAGCGAGCCAGAAATCTCAAGTTATAATGAAAATAACAATGACGAGCACCAAAATTTTCTTGAAAATGACCTTGAACACTCTGAAAGCAACCACAACGGATACGAGTCCAATGATGATGTCGTTGTTTATTGATTTGTCATTTCTTTCATAATATTTTCTATTTTTCGATTTAACAAAATGTCCTGTGAAAACTATTTTCTGTTGATTTTCGTATTGAGTAAATCTCAGTAAGTTCAGTAAATTAAATTGTTTAAAAGTTAGTCCCAATAGTTTCATTGCAATTTTTTAATGATGGGAAAACTGTATTTATTGTACATTGTGTGCCTACTAGGCTCCTTGTGTCTTTCGTTTCGATGACATTAGTTGACATTTGAAGCCTCTATTGTGCTTTCATTAATGAGCATTTGTTGTAAAAGTGTGAGATGGCGTCTTATTTGTTACTTCCCTACTATGTACGGTTTCACAGCGTTATGTCCAAGGTGACTGAGTTTTATACCAATTCAAAAGAGTTGTATGAATGAAAAAATGAAAAATATTTTTAAATGTTCAATAAATAAATTAAAATCATGAATCTCGTTTGTTAGTGTTACCAATAGTCTTAGTAATAATTCAAATAAGCAAAACTCAAGAAACACTTCGGACTCATCGGATGTTTTCTGCAATCAAAATAAAGTAATTAACTTACAGGGCAATTCCGCTAAAAGGTAAGTTTTCTTTTGGCTGTTATTCAGCCCTACGTTGGCCGATTGGCCAAAGATTTTGTTTATGTAAGTTTGGCCGATACTTATTTGTCATATTCCAAGGTCAAGGTCGTACAAGGTCATTTTGCGGGAATCTCTCAGAGACACTTATGAGGTCATTAGAAAGTCATTTCATAATTTTTGACCTTCAAAAATTAATCTGACGAAGTTTCAATTTTCTGTGATTAGTGATTCTCGAGTTATTATTATTTAAATATCCAAATAACGTTTTTGCAGTAAATAAATAATCGTGGAGGGGGAGTTGCAATTCACTGGCCATCACTCAATAAGAGATTTCTCTGCCTATTAAGCGAGGCTTTTACGAGTTTTCCATCTCTCCACAAATTGTAGCAACTCTGATGCTCTTACAAATCAGAGAAAATCAGCCTAGCTGTAATCTTTATGCAGTTTCAGCTGCCTGAGCTCATCCACATTTCGAGAGTTCCGTTTGAAAACTTGATCTTTCAATCGCCCCCAGAGGTAAAAATCACAAGCAGTCAAGTCAGGAGATCTTGGTGGTCATTCCATCGTGCCTATGGTACCGAACCACTCTGAAAATGTCTCATCCAAGAGCTGCCTGACGGCGACTGCATAGTGAGTAGGTGCTCCATCCTGCTTGAAGATGAAGAATGTTCTCCAGTCTCGACTGCTTGAGATTTTTACCTGTGGGGGCGATTGAAAGATCAAGTTTTCAAACGGAACCCTCGAAATGTGGATGAGCTCAAATCATTCATTTTCGAGGAGTTCCAAGAGTTCTCTCAAGAACATCAAGAGCATCAGAGTTGCTACAATTTGTAATGAGATGGAAAACTCGTAAATACCTCGCTTAATAGGCAGAGAAATCTCTTATTGAGTGATGGCCAGTAAATTGCAACTCCCCCTCCACGTGGTTCTGGCTGGGTAATTCAAACGGAGCTCTGCACATGCGATTATTTATTTACTGCAAAAACGTTATTTGGATATTTAAATAATAATAACTCGAGAATCACTAATCACAGAAAATTGAAACTTCGTCAGATTAATTTTTGAAGGTCAAAAATTATGAAATGACTTTCTAATGACCTCATAAGTGTCTCTGAGAGATTCCCGCAAAATGACCTTGTACGACCTTGACCTTGAAATATGACAAATGATAACATCATTACTGTGAATGAAGAAAGAGAATAGAGAGAATGTAATTTGAGCGGAGGTGATTGAGACAAGACATAGAAAAGAAAGAGGATAATAAACGCTTTGTAATACTACTATGACGTATCAACCTGAATTGCTGAACTAACTAATACGTCACATAGCTTGTTACAACTGTCTATGCAATAGGAGCTTCATGTTACAATTTTCAGCTCAACAAAGTCAATAATCTGTAATTTGATAACAATGCTTACATGATGAGATCAGCAATCAATCGATGAGTGATTTGACTATAGGCAAAGCAAAGGGTGTTGTTTAATTAACTCCTCAGTACAGATAACTGTAAGTAATATTGTAATGAGGCGGAGTTGCACATCTGCACCTACTTTTCAATTGGATAAAAGAAACAACGATTGTATGTTAAAGTTACTTCTTCATCTTCATCGTTTCAAGTAATTTTCGGCATAGAAAATCTTGTAAATTGAATGGAAATGAGTGGGGCAACAATAAGTTAGGATGAAAGATCTGCAATTGAGAGATTTAGAAATGTCATACGTGAAGCTTTAGCGGAGAGCCCGATGAACAATTTCTATAATAGGGTACACACTATTATATACAACAGACATTCTCTATTGCGGAAATGGATCGAGATTTCAACAATAAATCAAATACAAAGCAGCAATGAAAATCAACAACAATCACAATCTCAAGGTCAACAAGAACAGTCAGTAGAACGACGAGAAGAACAAGGTGATTCATTAGCGGAAATGTATGAGTCTTTAACTGGAAACATGAGAAGCTAAATTAGAGAAAGAGCTAATACATCTTCAATGAGGTGCAGGATAACGAGAAATGGAGAATGGGGCTTAGGCTTGTCACTTTTAGACCTAGATAATTACGTTCAATTTTTTCTGCCCCTTGAAAGAGTTCGTGATAAGGATCATGACGCCACGCATGAGGAAGAAGACGAACAAGTAAGTGATAGCGAATCTAGTGTTTACGAGGAAGCTGGTAACGATTCCCTCAACTTGAGGACCTCAACACCAGTGGAAAACCAACGAGAATTGCCAATCAATGAAATGGAGAGTGATATTGAATCAAATGAAACTGACGAAGGTTCAGAAGCAAATCAACGTTTAATAAATCAAACAAAACTTAGAGAGAGGGTAGCAAATCTTTACATCAAAGATACATCTTTTTTCCGTGTAATAAGAACAAGGGATGATTATGAAAAAGGTTCGCCATCTGGTGTTAATCACAAAATTCCATCGGTGGCATCAACAACAAAATATTTGATACTAAGGTCAGCTTACTTCAAGAACATCACAGACTTATCTAGGATGACGATGGCGTTTCCAAGCATGAAGCAAATGGAGTCAAAAATTGGTTATTTTGAAAAACATGATGGACATGTTGTAACGCAGATCACACCGAGTAAATACGCTGAGGCTGGTTTTTTCTCTTACGGTAACATTTCTTATACTAACGATTCACATACAACAATATAAACTGAAAATCTTTTTTTTCTCTTCTACTTCCATTTACTGCAGGTGAACATGATGCAGTTACATGCTATTTCTGCGCTGGAACGATAGCGAACTGGTTACCTAATGATGATCCCTGGCAAATACACGCTAATCTCTTTCCTGATTGTATGTATGTTTATCTCAAAAGAGGCAGAAACTTTATTAGGTTACAATTGGACAAAGTACGTTCCATCTCTTCATATGAACCGCCGAAGCAAGTTGATGGTGATAAATCTCGTTACGATCGTAAAATTTGTCTATCTGCTGAAATAAGCGTAGTCTTTAAACCTAGTGAGCATAAAATAACTTGTTATGATTGTGCAACGCAATTCACAACATGTCCTTGGTGTAAATCAACAATTTATAACGCTGTTAGATGCATAATATCAACTTGAATGTAATTTTCTGCTTTTTATATGTTTGCGTAATAAAAAATCTTCACGTCATTTTCTACTCGTCAATTTTCGTGCATGTAAACAGTTAACCTAAAAGAAATCTCTTATTTCATTTGCAATAGCTAGCTACTCAAGATGAACACAATTTATATTTTAATTTTGTTAATTGTTGCTTTAATGTTTACACTTTTTTGGTTATATAATTTAATGTTGATGAGCAAACATTACCATCTTTGTTGAGTTTAGCATGATGAAAATTATAAATTCAGTTTCAATCTGGGATTTTGGTGAAAAGATAAAAATAAATATGAATAACGTAAACCGTGAGAAAAACTACAATGCTGAAGTGATACGTGCACAAAGAGGATGCTTCTTACTTTTTGCCTCAGGAAAATGTGTAGCTACTGGTTTCAAGTCTCTTAGTGAAACAACTACAGCTTTCCGTGAACATTTTGAACAAACTCCGAAATTCATAAAAATTTCTAATATCACTGTTCAAGAGAAGCTGAAATATCGTTTCAATTTCTATGACGTATTGCAAAATTACAAAAACACTTCTTACGAACCTGAATTGTTTCCAGCTCTATATTGGAGAGAAGGTAAAAATTGTATCATTTGTTATGATAGTGGGTCATTGATAATAACTGGTGCAACTTGGCCGAGTGAATCGATTCTGCGCAATTTCTGACGGACGTACACATTTAAGTTTACATTTGAAAGAAGAGAACTTGTATAAGAGAAGCCCTATCAATTTTTTTAATAAATTGAAATATGAATAGAAAAGTTCATTGCGGTTGTGATAGTGATTTTACTAGCCATTATCGGGCAATAGCAGGACAAGGATTTGAAGACATTAATGTATTCAGAGCACAACCTTATCAACGTGGATATGGAATCGGTAGCTTTATCAAACGATACGGTATCCCTGTACTAAAATTTTTTGGTAAAGAGCTTTTGAAAACTGGAATGAACGGTGGACAAGATATACTTGATAGTAAAAATATAAAATAATCACTAGTAAATCGAGGTAAAGAAGGTATAAGAACTGCGGCGAAATAAGTCAAGAATTCGATCAGAGTGGTTCTGGCTTGCATTTTCATAAAAAGATAAGACAAACTAGAAAAAAACATCAATCCTCAAAGAAAAAAGCTGTTCGTAAAGTCATTAGAGAGAAAACTAAAAAACAAAAAAACAAGGAAACGGGAAACTTTTAAACGCAAGAAAAAACAAGACATCTTCGGATAATGGAGTATTTACATGCAGCATACCAGTTAGTAAAACTGAACTTCAAGTTTTTCATGTGTCTCCAACCCAAACTGCAATAGAATCGTCATATGAAGTTGAATATCGACCATCATCAAGCATTGATAGTGGAAAAAGTTTCGAAATACAAGTTCGAGCTTCCGATGATTTCACTGATTTACAAGCAACAATGCTACACCTTTATGTATCTGTTACTACAAGCGACGGTAAAACACTTGGTAATGTTAATAAAATTAAACCAGTCAAAAATTTTGCAAATTCCCTATTCGAACAAATCGATCTTTTCTTAGGAACTGTAAATACATCTCAAGCTCACAATATGTATCATTATCAAGCATGGTTCGAAGATGAGCTATTCCGTCATCTTATTTCTGTTGACAAAGGCAGAATGGTAGAAGTTGATGAAGCGAGAATGAAAATGAAAGCTTTCGACTTATACTTTCGCCTTCATCTTCCTTTATGTGAACAAGATAAATTAATGATAAATGCAGTTCCGATGTCGTTTTGCTTTACTAAATATTCTGAAAATTTTACTATCTGAGCATATAATGCTGAAGACGCGGCTTCATACACAATAAAAATTGTGATGAATTTCGTTTTGTTGATCTCGCCTTTTATACTCTTAAACAGGTATATTTCATGCGATAAAAATAGATAAAACTGTTATTAATCATTCACTTTAACTCTATAGGGTCAACATATACTAAAATAGTAGTAAAATTGTCAATTACGGTTCAGGCTACAATTGCCCGATTCCGGTGTGCAATATATTGTTAGATTACTCTTAATTAGAGATACATATGCTGAAGAAGAAGCTGCATACACAATAAAAATAAATTACGTCAGTTTACATATTAAAAGAGTAAAATTATTCCCTGATGCTGCGCTAAGTTTATTACGAGGTCTTTCTAAAAGTCCAGCAAAATATTTCATTACGAGGAATGAAACAAAATGCTTTGATATTGGGGCAAATATATGCGTAGCTGCCATTGAAAATATGTTCATAGGAATGCTACCGAGAAGAATCATTGTTGGATTCGTTGATGATCAAGCTTTCGGTGGCTCTATTACACAAGACCCATATAAATTTGATCACTATTTTATCAATTTTCTAGCATTATATATTGATGGTGTTATGATCCCTAGCATCCCATACACGCCTAACTTTTCAGAAGATATTTATATGCGCGAATACGTCAATCTACATGGATGCTTAAATTAAGATGAAGGTCATTCACAAATGAACATTTCTCACTCAGATTACAAAAATGGAAAAACACTGTTTGCTTTTGATCTCACAGCTGACGGTTCAGTTGGGGCTGAAAATGGAACATTGAGTTTAATCAAGAGAGGGATTATAAGAATGCAAGTAAAGTTTGCAAAAGTTTTGGCTGGCCCGATTAAAGCTATTGTTTTCGCGCAATACGATAATTATATTGCTGTTGACGCAAACAGAAACGTTCTCATTGATTATTGAAAAAATGTTGACAACACATCATATTATACAATTGTTATCTGCTAAAAAAGATTTCAACGGAGTTTTTCCTATCGATTGTCTGCCAGTTGTTTGTACTGTGTAAATGTCTATTATTGTGAATTTGGATCCTCATTATGAAGAGGGAAGTCATTGAGTTGCTGTCATTATAAATAAAAATAGTCAAGGACATTTTTTTGCTTTTTCAGGCTTTAAGGCTATGAATTCCTCGATTCGTTTACCACCCATTTCATCTTTGACATAACCAATAACCTTTCCATTTTAGTTGCTATAAAGGGGATGATCTTTTGGGTAGTTGCTGAAATCCACGATATCAGAGAACTCCTTTAGAATATTTGAGCCAACCTTTGTCTTGATATTGTAGGTTGAACTATCAGTATCGGTGTATAAAAATTCAAAATCATTTCCTAATCGAGCTTTGAAATGATCATAATGGAGCTCGAACATTTTTGAGTTTAGCCAATTCAAGTACAACAAAGCCAATAGATACAGGCTTGTCCATGTAAATACTACTTTTGCTGAGCTGGAAAAGCATTTATCTCCGCCAATAATCGTAAAACTTTCACATAACTCTGATCTTAAACGTTTTAAAGCGATACTTTCTTTGAAAACTAACTGAACACGACGATGTTTACGTTTATCTACAATTGTTTTACCATAGATTGCATTCACATTCAGCTTTCAAAAATCTTTACTGAAGCTGTCTTTGGCTGCTTGTCTTTGCTTTGTGCAAAATTCTACATAGGGCTGCAACCACGCTTTTTCTCGAAATTTGAAAACTTTATGTACTTTAGTGACGATCAATCCTTTTGTGATGTAATATTTGAGGAGTTTATGAAGAACAACATATTTTTCCCTCGGGATAAAGTTTGAGAGAAGTTTTTGTGAAGATGATGGTTTCAAATTTCTTTCTTTCAATCGATTCAGAAGTTCTTTTTGATATTTGCTGTGCATTTCTTCATTTACCTCCATTTTATGCGATGCTAGCGGATAGTCATTATGCTCCTCATGAAGATGATCAGGATAAAAGCAAGTCTACTTTAAAGATCATTCCACATTCGTTTTTGCATATTCCAAGCAATTCATCAAGTGTTTGATTTTCGCAATCAACCCATTCAAAATTATCGTACGGTAAAGGTTGAGACATTGTATAACCATAAAGATTCTTGACGTCCAGATGAATTATTTCATTTTCACCTTATTTAGTCTTGCAGTAACGTTTTGAAACAACCGTCAAACCACCTTTTATGTCTTTTTCAACCATAGTCAGCATATCAATATCGGTTATTAATCGAGCTTTTGCCTTAGTTTACCGTAGAGCTGCATTCATTGATAATCCGGGAATAGAAAAGTTGTGACATGGATCAAGCTTAAAATTTTCATAGCTAACTTCACGAAAATTTTAATTATTATATTTTAATTTAATAATAACACAGCTGCAAGTAAAATAACGTCAACGTCATTATTGAGTGAAAACTAATCTGGATTAATTGGGTGCGTTAATATTGCATCAACGATAATCTCAAATTTGAGACAGTTATAAAATTGCAAATATTTATTTATTAGAGAAGCTAAATTTTCAATGCTTGAAGATTGTAAACTTTCGAGATCAATATGGACAATATTTCGATTTTCATAAGTCACAAATTTATTGAACGCAGATGTGACCTTTTCGAGTTTTCCAAACTTTTCAGCATCATCCACAGGGTAAACAACCATACGATTTTTGCACCACTCTGAATGAGATAAGTAAGCCTTTTCTCTCATAAACCCTCTGCTGCAGGTTGGACAACGATAGTTAGATTTTTTAGGATTTTTATTTACAGCTTTTTTGTTATTATCGAGTTCTTCTTCGTCTTCTTTTTTCGCTTTTCTCCTTGTCTTCGCTTAAGTGCAAAATCATCAGGTTTTGGATGCGTGCAGGTTGAAGAACAAGGTTCATCAGAAGAGTGGAATTGTGATTTCTCACAAACATGAAACAGCCAATCTTCGCCTGAGCTTGTAGTGAAAGAACATTTTGAACAATTGTATTCAATAATGGCTGGTGCACAATCACAAGTATGGTGTAAATAATCTTTCAATGATAATGAGGAATATGGACAATAAACGCAGTTCCAATAGTGATCGTCGCTAATACTCGACTCACATTTATGTGAATTTAAATATTCGTCGTTTAAAGTCTTGAATCCGCATTGTTTGCAAGAAAATAACCCCTTTGTCTTAGTATTCGTTGCTTCCACAGCAGATAATTTTTCTCGCTTGGTGTGTAATTATGCGAAATGAAATATTCTGCGTTTTTTGGGATGAAATCACATTGTGGACAGTGCATTTGAAAATCATTTCTTATTGTCCTCCACTCAATCAACTGTTCACAGCTGTGCGCTCTAAGAGTTTCATTGTCGATGGCAACAAAATCACAAAATATGCAAGAATAATGAGGGATGTCGAACGAAGGATTATTTCCTGCAATTTGTATCTCAGGAATATAAATAGAAACTTCTGCGTCGTATTCAGGACAGTTATTCTCAAAAAGCTCTGAAACTGTATTGCTTGAAAAGGAACAGTAAGTGCAGGTGAATTTCTATTGAAAGATTAATAAAATAAATTTTTATTTGGAAGTAAAATGTATTGAATTATTATCATTACAAATTGATGTTTTTTTCTTATTTTATTTTTGACATTTCTTCATTTTTCTTAGCTATAATTCTTTCAATTTTAGCTTTATTTCGAAATTTTTCATACATGGCATAATTATCATTACAATCATTGACATTGTTAATTTTAATTATCGAAATACGATTTGCTATGCTATTCATTTTATTGGCTCTAGCATATCCTTTTCTTGCCATTGCGACTCTTGTAATGTTTTTTCCAAAGTCACCGTCAGGTCTGCTTTTAATATCAGCTAATCTTTTCTTTCGCCTGAGAGCAGCTTTTTGGTTCTTAGTCAATCTATATTTAAGAACAGGCAAATCTAAAGGATGAATTAAAATATCGAATGGACTCATGGGAAAACTTCTAGGATCAGATAAATACTCTTCGGATTCCATCGGTATAACCTGTACCTGAATGATGACGAAAAAAGGAGAATAAACAATAGAAATGTAATGAAAATGATTCAAATATTAGAAAAAAGATAAAGTTAAGATTGAATTCTGTTTCCTTACATTTGAACTCATGTTGTTAGGTAATCCGAAGATGAAAAACAAGTAAGAATACAAGGAGAGAGAGGGTAAAAATCAGCAAAGCAATTCTTCATCAATTGAGCTTTGTACTAAAACTTACAATTGAGAGGAAGAATGATTGTGATGAATTTCGTTTTGTTGATCTCGCCTTTTATACTCTTAAACAGGTATATTTCAAACAAGGTAAAAATAGATAAAACTATTATTAATCATTCACTTTAACTCTATAGGGTTAACATATAGTAAAATTGACAAAATTGTGTGAATTACGGTTCAGGCTACAATTGCCCGATTCTGATGTGCAATATATTGTTAGATTACCCTTAATTAGAGCTACAAAACGATAAATGATCTCTCTGTAATGTGTAGTCACTGAGAAAAAGTGTACCAAAGTTGGTGAAAAAAGTGATGTTTTGAGTAAATTTTGACCTATATTTCTCTTTGTTCAGTAACTTTTTTACTTTTCAACGAACAAATAAATATTTTACAACATTCTCTTGCGAACTGAATATATCACATGCAAATCGATCATGTATTTGTCTCATAATGATTACACCAATTTTAGTCTTAATTAAAGTGTTACAATTGCTCATCCCGGATTTTCTCGCAACTTGCTGATGCAAAAACAATGATCAATATATAGTTGTAATAAGTGTAAAATGATCTCACGAACAAGCTATTGAAATGCACTTACGTATTGATATTTAGTCTGAGCGAAGCGAAGACTATAAGATCAGGCGTACGCTCCCAAAAAAAAATTTTTTTTTGACAATTTTGAACGAACCACTTCACCGGTTAACTCCAATTTCGATATATAGATTTAACTATTTGAGATCATTTTCTGATACAACGGAAATATGGAATTTTTGTTCCGTTTCCGATTTGGAGCAATATAAAGCTTTGTTCGAAAATTTTTTATTTTTCACTGTATCGTCTTGAAACTATTTCCAACATCTTTATCAACGTAAAGGGTGTTCAATGTAGTTACTTCCAAACTGGTGGAGCTTAAATTATGATAATAACAATCAGAAGCATGATAAGCAAGATAACTCGAGTAACATCACAATAACCAAGGTAAAGGGTGAAAGGCAAAATGTTATCTTTTCTTGACTTATCTTGCTTTTTGATTGTGATTATCAAAATTTAAGCTCCGCCAGTTTGGGAGTAACTAGATTGAAAACCCTTTATTTTAACTCCATTTTAACATTTAAATCCAATTGTTCATTTAAAAAAATCGCAACGCAAGCTCAGACTACGCCGCTTCACGGCTGACCTAGTTATGAAGCTGTTCAATGCAGAGCAAAAATAGCTCAAAAACTGGATAACACTGATAGGCATAATTAGTATGTGACTTTATAACAAGTAATATTATTATGTGCATCTGCATTCATCATCTTTAATTGCGTTAACTTGTAATCTTAATCAATAAGAGTGTAACTTGACGCAAATTGAATCTTTACTGTTAATGAAGTTTTTTCGCCCTTTGACTTGTTCACAGTTAAAGTTAATTGCTTTTACACTGAATTCAGTTGCAACACTGTATAACATTGCCTTTAACTTGACCGACAATACTGGTAATAACCGTTGTTAATTGCAGTTCTGCTCACTCATAGTGACGCAAAAATTGCGAAAATTGATTTGGTCATCGCAAATACATTTGCCTCATTTCGTTATCCACTCTCAATAGCATCGCTTATTCTCCATCAGTTCAATTCTTTTCAAGTTTCTTTTTCGAGTTAGAGATGGAAATCAAACATGAGTTTGAAGTCACCAAAATTTTCATTTTTGTTTTTTCCGCAACTCTGTATGCAGACCATCGACATACTTAAAACTTTACACAATTATTGTCCTATCGATTCCGTATGTCTGAAAGAAAAAATTTTGTCACTGTGGTCAAAGGGGGAGGGGTAAAGCTTAAAAACCGCGAAATCGTATTTTAGCCTAAACATCCGCTTGCGGAATTTCTCGCGCATAATTTTTACATTTTTGAATACAACTTGAGCATATAAACACGGAGACCACTTTCTATTTTTTGTCTTCGTCTCACCTTCATTGCTATATTCTTACAAAGTTTTTCACTTTTTTGCCGATAATTGTTCAATACGCTTTTTTCAACGTGTTTTTTGTTCCATTCAACTAAAACGATGAAGATAACGCACAAGTTTTATCTTCAGTACTTAATCTTAGCATCGGCTGCAGAGTTATGTTGCGTATAAATCTATGGACTGAACGAGGTTTAGTCAATGGCTCAGTGGGTACCGTCAGAGAATTTTGCTACCGCCAGACTGACACACCTCCTAGCTTACCTGTCGCTATCTTGATAGAATTTGATGGTTACTGTGGGCCGTATTATAGAGATAATTTGGTTCCCATAACACTCATCAAAAGATATTGACTGAAAACATTTTCCTCTTTCTCTTGCTCATGCTATGACGGCCTAACGGCTCATAAAGCCTAAGGTCTTACTTTATGTAAAGTCAAAGTTAACATTAGAGAACGTAATTTCCCTTGAATCAACTTATGTAATTCAAAGTAGAGTAAAATCAATTCAAGGACTTGCTTCATTAGACGTTTTTGCTAAGGATAGAATCATTTCACTTTCAAAGCAAACTATGATGCAATTCAGAGAAAATTTCATGAGAAGATTGCAGCAATTCAACTCTAAATGCATTTTCACGGTTACTCATAATATGATTTCTATGGTCTGCTCGATAGTATTAATATTTGTATGGCATATACAGATGATGGAATAATATGAATATTGCGATTTGAAATTATTTTATGAAAAATTTCATTAAACAATGAATTATAAAAAACTGAGTTCAATTCAATTTCAAACAATTCTTTATTTCCATAAACGCTCGCTCAGACTACGCCGGCTCCCGGCTGACCTAGTGTAAGTATGTGGATAAGAGTATTTTCAGCACACTTGTAGCACACTATGCTTAATGATTATTTATTTTGTACAAAGATGATTCTACATTTATAAGTAAAGTTTGATCAAAATATTCAAGTTTCATTTGTATAAACTCATTTTTTTTGTATGCTGTGTTCTGTATAACTTGTATTTCTTGGTTCTTGTTTCAAAATAATGAATATGGAGATAGATGAAGGAAATTCGCTTTTATAGCTCTACACCTGGAACGGATGTTTTATTCCGTCTTGTTCGGCCTTTCTGCAATGCAGCTTCAGTAGTGCAATCTATGGAGAAAATTTGATTTAGGTATGTACAGGTGTTCGGCTTGTATTGTGGGTCAGAAAAAATTTACGATATATGGATGAACACTTAAGTCTTCACTTCGCTCAGACTAAATATTTGTTTCACAGAAAATAAAATTTCAGGCCAATTCCTCGAAAACGGCTGCGAGTACGAAAAAATGGCTTGGAGCTATGTGTTTCTCATGCTATTTTACATCAGATAAAAATATTTTGAAAAAGATCCTTCTTTCAGGCGAATTTCGTCCTCCTCTTCTCTTCTGATTTATCAATTGGATTAAAGATTCCACATGCAAAATCTTGCTATTGAAAGACATGTCATGATATCTTGCTAATGCACATGAAATTGTTTGGTTAACATTATTGAAAGGTGAGCTAAATCCTAACTTTATTTGTTTAATAACAAGAAAAGAGCGTTAGAGAAAAGACTATTTGTCTTCATTGCTTCTGACGGCATGAAACAAGACAAAAGTGGCCATTTTTCGACATTAGAAACGCGAGAAACAATGAATTATTCAACTTGTGGTAGCTTGTTTCTTCACCTTGTTGATTACATCTTATAAAATCAAAGAAGAAGCTCGGTAAGTTTAACACAATCAACTTTGCATGATTAAATTTAATATACAACTTCAATTTGAACGTAAACGAGAATTAAGGGTTAGAAAATCGGAATCAAATTAAAAATAAGATGAAATTAAGTAAAAGGTTGATTAAACGGAGTCACACAGGAAGATATCTTTCCTAATTCTTCCATAGCCCAGTCCCGAAGACTAGGATGTCCCAATGCTTGATATAGCCATTGCCGCTTATTTTCAACTACTCCTCTTTCCAAACTGCCCAAAGTCTCGGGATATAATGCTGCAAAAGCGGAAAAAATGGGTAAACAGATAGAGTCAATGAAAGATACTTGAAGACGAGGAAGCTCATCTTTTTTCTCTCTATTCATCATATCAATTGGCTGCAAATTGAGCTTTTCTTTTTCAATGTCACCCTGCTGAAAAAATTCTGTTGCCACAAGTTCAGCGACAACTTTTTGAACTTCCCATGGTTTGGTTATCGCGGCAATATCGCAGGCAGTCATCAGCATGCCCCGAAGTAACTTTTTATCCAATTCATTTGAATCCCAGTGGTAATCCCCCGATTCAATGAGACGAAAAAAGGCTTCTCTGTTCGTAAAATAGACAACAAGGTCGGTCGCTAAAATAGCCTCTTCCATTACACGAACAACACGCTTGTACTCGGCTGGAGATAGATTGGACAAAATTTGGTTACCCTCTGAGTTTAAAATCATTAAAGATTGATCGAAATGATGATGTTCCATGGTTGAAGTTGAATAAAGTGTAGCCAAAGGGGAACTAGACTTGATTTGGAAAGAGTTATTGGTTCCTCTGTGGTCTAAATCGTGACATAAACAAGCCATAATAAGAGCCAAAGTATCAAGCTCTCCCAATGAGGTGCACAAAGTAGTTGAGACAAGAATTGCGAACATCATTTGAGCTACATTGAAAGCATGACGCCAATTGTGATATGTTACAGGACGATAATTCTTGCGTACAGAGAGAAGCCAACGACAAAGAGTAAGATAGTCTATGGAGAAACGATTGATCAAATCAAGATCTAAAAACATTCGGATACAAGCTTTGACCATTTTATCATCTGTTTCCAATGAGAAATCATGGAAATCTAAGCAAGCCAGCCTAAGTGCTTGAGTTGACGGTATTGGTTCCCGAGACAAAACGGTAGCTTCCTCTCTTCGTGCCGTTGCATGGTATGAAAGACATTCAAAGGTAACCCGTTGTTTGGCCATTGCTTTCATCGCTTTTTCATACATCTGTGTGTTATGAATTCCCATACCACAAAATATAGCAAATGCCTGGAAATATGCATGAAAAGGGAGAAACAAAGGGAAAAAATTAGTAAGAAATATTTTTCCTAATTTTGGAATTCAAATTGAAATATAACTTAATGATATCCTTAATCAATGTTTCCATCAATTCTATAAAAATAAAGTGAAATAGAAATAAAATAATTGATTTTCATTTATTCTTGCTTTTCATTAGTTAAATGACAATTCATGATGAAATCGTGAGTATCAAATTAAATGTTTGATTTCACTAAAATCAGTGAGTAATGAAAAGTAATTGCATAGTTATTTGGAAAATACATTTCATACATGTAGCATCAAACCATAATGAAAAAGTGAAACAAAGATTCAGAAAAAAATCAAACTCGGAAGCCGGAAAATGCCTGGAAAATACTACTTCCGATACAAGAAAAAGTAAGGAAATTATGAAGAGAAAAATTGTTCAAGAAACTGAAAGAATGCTTTTCGATGACTTTTTGTTTTTTGTAGCATTTTGTATTTATAATGTTTCAAGATCGTTCTTTCTGATTTATCAACAGGAAGATGAAAGCATTATAAAATAGTGAATTAACTTTTATTGTTCAAAAAAGGAAACATTAATAATTTCCATCTATAACTCTGATGAAACTCATAATAAATGTATTTTCGTGTTTTCATGCAACAAAAGTTGAAAGGTTTTGAGAACGCTTCTCACTTCTTCAACAGAAAAACTAGAAAAATAAATTAATACTTGACTTTTGATGAGTGAAAAGAAAGTTATGAATTATATTGCAATTGTTATTCATTAATAAACATGATAATAGACAAGAAGCATCATAAGCTAATTAGCTATGTTAACAAAATAATCAAAAATGTCCAATTAGATTCACAAGAACTTCAAGTCAACTTCTAGTCAAATGAAATTGAACTTTGTATGAACTTTAAACTCTAGCGAATAAAATTTTCTTTCTGTGATTTCAGACACTGACAATTATAACAAAAAAGAGTATTCTGTATTTTTCAGAAAGATATAATCATTCTGTTCAAAGATGATAATTAACGCGATTAATTTGTAGTGGAGCAAAAAACTGAAAAATATCACTGATGAGATGAATGAGAAAATCATGAGTTTTGAGCGATTTCTTAGAAAGTCATAACATATCCGGAATAGAAATGGAAATAAACTTTGAATGATTCTCTAGCAAAAACTACTTGAGATAGAGATTTTTTATTACCAAAATATGATTTTCGAGTGTATCGAGCTCCCTCTAGTGTATCGAGTGATTTTCGAGCGTAGTGACAACTCGCAAGGTCAGGCTAAAAGAGTGTTTGAGTGTTTTTATGTTATGTTTATATGTTTTTTATGTTTGAGTGTTAATACAGTTTGAAGAAATTAGCATGAAGTTAACTTATTCATTCAGAATTGCAGGTTTAAATGCAAACCATTGCCCATTTGATGGCGATTGATTTAATTTTTAACTGCATAAAAGACTTATCAAAAGTAGAATCAGATATATTTATGCACCTTTTTTGGTGCATTTTATTTCCAACCTTTTCATTATTAAGATGATACAGATGTAGGTTAATGAAAGAATAGCATCATGATAAGCTGATTCAAATCGAGAAAATTATCGTTCTGGTTAAAAGAAAATAAAAATGTATTGATAAATAAATTGCACGACTTTTTTGAAGAACTTGCAGAACTTTCAACTTTTCTTCAACTGTAATTTGATTTCATTTCAAATCTGATCAGATAACATCGAAAGTAGTTCAGCAGCGTCTCAAGTTACTCAGAATATCGAAGGGAAATCGTAAAATAATATCAATTAATTAGCTGGGTGGTTAATGATAATAAAAAATGATACATTGAGATGTTACGGCCTGAAGCAATAGACAGTTTTGAATTGTTTCAGTATCAATCATTGCGTATTGATTATTACAATTTCAAACTGAAGGTTGAAGACTTAATTGTACCAACTTGATCAAGCGAGCGTAACTCGTTCTTTTGAACGGTTTTGGGAAGAAAACAAAACTCTTTCATTTACTGTTTACAGAAAATGAAAAGATTTACATTAATGCAGTAAAATGAAAGTAAATTATTTGCATTACATTCAAAGTAACATTTTGAATGGTGAAATTCTCGTGCTTTCAGAGGAAAATTGAGATTGATCAGTTTTCATTGAATTCATTCCACAACAAAATGATTTATTCAGATCACCGCACAATGTTGATTATCTAATAGTTTGGATTTTATGGTGAAAAAAATGCAACAAGAGTTCAAACCAGAAGTTACATTGAAAACGAGACAAGATAGTCATGCCAATAAAAAGAGATTACAATTCGCAAGATTATTTTGCTCATCTGATAAACTTAATTAGGAAAATGGTGACAAAATAATTGATTCGAAATCGGTTCAATGTAAATAAAATCATTAAGATTCTGTTGATAATAAGTTTCTTTATATGTTACAATTTTCCCCACGATGTTATAGTTTAATTATAATCAAATTTATTTCAATCTCAATCATCTAAAATTGAGTCATTACAATTAACTCGCACGTCTGACAGTTACAATAAACTACGAGTAATACAAAAGTAATTTGCGAATAAAATGGAAAAAAATTCACCAGCTTTTTCGGTTTAAAGTATATGGAATTTGGATTATTATATTGTCTAAGCATAAAGTGCAAAATCTGATGGTTTCAATTTCGATCAATAATATAATATGATTATCGAAGAATGTTTTTAACATGGCAAAGGAAAAATTTTGATAGACGTGATATTGAATGAACATTATTTTGATTTGATTTTAAAACGAAATGCAATGGAAAAGATGAATGAAATAAAAAAGGCTGTAATATATCATTATTTTGATGAAATTGAAAGATAAATAAGCATTCTAAAAAATAATATTGTTCAATGATAACAAGTAGACGATGATAAATGATATGGAAGAAAAAAGAAGAAAAAAGATGAGAAATGTATTCTGTTGCTATTATCATTATTATTTTCATTCTATTATTTTTACAGCTTCCCAGCAGAGATTAGGTTGGAGAGTCAAACAAAAAGTGCTTCCAGCAACTATAAAGGCTAAAAAGGCTAGAAAGTGTATCGCAATTTGATTGTTTCATATTTTCACATTTTCTTGCATTTATTTTTTGCTTCACTGCATTTTCAAACATGCTTTCCTTGTATTTCATTGTTATCCTTTCTTTTCCTTTCAACCATATTCATCCTCATCTTCCACATCTTCCACATCTTTTTGAAACTTTTCTTCTTTTGCTTTATCAATCGGATTAAAGATTTTACATGAAAAATCTTTATTTCTTTCTAGATTACACTTCATGGTCAAATCTTTCGTTTCATTAATCATAAATAACATAATTTTTCACCTTTCAATTTGTAATGATAACTTTGAATTGCTATTGAAAGGTGAGCTAAATCTTAACTTTATTTGTTTAATAACACGCATAGAGGGTTAGAAAAAAAGTAATTTGTCTTCATTACTAAACAGATAAAAATATTGCATCTTAAAGTATAGGGCATTTCAACTAATTTTCTGGAAGCTGGAAAAATTTTCTTTGCGAATATCGCGGATACTTGATTGTCATATTTCAGGGTCGAGTTCATTCAAGGGTGTTCAGCGGAAACCTTTTCT
Source organism: Tetranychus truncatus (assembly GCA_028476895.1). Taxonomy (NCBI): domain Eukaryota; kingdom Metazoa; phylum Arthropoda; class Arachnida; order Trombidiformes; family Tetranychidae; genus Tetranychus; species Tetranychus truncatus. The sequence continues at coordinate 32,127,162 of CM052060.1, read as the reverse complement.
ATCGACATTAGAGGACAAAGGTCATAATTTTAAAGGTCGCATTATCATACTGAGAAAGTTTTACATTCTGTCCCAAGCAATTCGTGAGCTGTCTTCATTAAAATTTAAACTCTTGAAAGCACAAATTTGATAAGATAGTTTCAGAGCTTCGTTTGAGCAACCCAAGTCACCGTGAAATTGCAATTTAATGATCCTTGGTCATTTTTGATGAGCCGGATGCCCTTGTCTACTTGGAAAAGCTCCCTAATCTTCATCCCTCAGCTAATGCTCAGCTAATTTCATATACTTCAATTATAACGTAATGAATACTGCAGATATAACAGCAACTGAAGCAAAAGACCTGCTGATTCTTTTCTCTTTCCATAAAAAGAACACTGCTGACGAGCGAAGAAGAGGCGATGCTTTGAAATGGCTTCCAAGATCTCCTGGCCTAACTTTGTGTGACTTTTACCTCTGGGCAATTGAGAGTCAGACAAAGATTACTGTTACAGAATTTCTCCCAGTAGACAAGGGCATCTGATTTGATTGATTTTTATCTTGCTTGCCTCTGATATCATGAAATAAGAAAAAAAGAAAGCCATATTTTGGAAGTAATGAACGGTTTACTTTTTGATAGCTGTTACTGCACGATAGGTCACATCTTATAAAATCAAAGTGAAAAGCTCATCAAGTATAACACAATCAACTTTGCATGATTAAATTTAATATGAAACTTTCAATTTAAACGTAAACGAGAGTCAGGAACTAGAAAATAGGAATCGAATGCAAAATAAGATAAATCAAGTAAATGGTTGACTAAACAGAGTCATACAAGATGATGTATGATTGAGTTGACTTTGTTCGTCGTCATCAAAATCACCTTGGTATCACCTACAAACATGTAAACAAACATTATGTTTAATAACATCCAGTTTTGTTAAAGGAATAAAGGTAAACAAATATTATACAGAAATACCTAACCGAGTTCATTTGTCTTCAAAATCTAAGTTTCATATGAAATTTTCATTCGAATCAAATAACTCATGCTAAATTAGTATTTAGGCATCAATTGAAAGGAACCCATTAGTCAGGTTTGCTAAGTTCGTCATTAAATGAGTCACCTCAATGAGCTCAAGTCAAACAGAGTTTAGCTTTGATCAGATAATAGATATGATCAATATGAATTGTTTATATTGTCGAATTGGAAAGGGTCACGGAAAATTAAGATTAATGATAATGATGATCATTTCTGCAAAAATTGAGATGAAAAAGTAAAGGTAAGGAGAATGATATTAGCTTCAACTTCAACTGGACTGCACAATTCACCCTGATCTTATTAACACTCAACAAACCACTAATATGAACTTGCAGACTTGATATGATATCATGAAGCCTTTATATTATTTGAATGGGCGAGATGAGAGAAGAAGCCTGTATCATTATTATGGAACTGTTCATGTGGTTTGGATTGTTAAATGTTGATTCGCTTATAGTCAATGGCAGGAAAAAGGTCCAACAATAAAAGAAAGCCATTAATGAATCAACAAAATGGAAAGACAACCAATAATTTTGTTATTAACTTTACACACTTTATGTGAATCATTAGGGTTTGATTAGTTGAAAACTTTTTTGTTGGTTGAGGTTTCGTTGTACATTTATAATCTTTGTTTTGTGATTGAAAACTTTTAACACCATTAACCGTCATTAAGTGTCTCTACTTTGTTATTAAGTAAATAGAACATAATTTATACACTCATGTAGCTACAGTATTGTAGTGTTGCAAGTTATATTACATTCGAAGGATTCATCTTGTTCATCAAATACCTGATTATTATCATCATTATCGTTGCCAAATTCAGTGTAAACCCTTTTGGTTAATAATATCACTTATTCGATTCAATTTATTTTCCAACATTTACCAAGAGACTAACCAATGACCAATCAACTGTTGGATTTACAACTTGAGCAAACACGATTCAGTTAATATGTTCATCAGCATTTATCACATAATTTCGTGCAACACTTTCAAGGTTTGACTGGATAAGTTGATGTTTATCTGGGGAATTTATAATCACCTAGTTCAATATGGTACCAGATTCTAACAGAATTTTTCTTTAACGAAACAAAAATTTTCAAAATATTGTTTGCTGGCAGAGTTTTGGGTTCATATAGTGCCAAACTATTCAACCTTCCTAGGTCTAGAATGTACACATTCATCTACATGATGTACATCTCTGTATGAACAGTATTATAAAGGAAGAAATCAATTTTGACAATTATTGTCGATTTTTAATATTTGCTAATTAATAACTAGATTTACTGCGAAACAGTGTAGTTGAGCGATTGATATGATTTTTTGAATATCCTTTCGGTATCCTTTTGAATATACAGATGTAGATGTTTATTGTTATACTCTCAACCAATTTCAGTATTTGAGTGGATGCCGATCTCCCAAAGGATACTACTTGATAGAAGGTGTTAATTTTGTTATTGGCTCTGTCTAGTGACAATTTAAAGCCCTGAAATTTGGAAGTGGGCCAATCTTTACCAAAAACTAATCAGTAACTTTTGACCCCTATAGGAATCTACTCTCAAGATTGCGTCAAAGTCGTGATTTTTATTTTTGAGTTATCGTTGAACAAAAAATCGCCAATTCACCTTGTATTTCTTCGCTTCGCTCAGACAAACAATAAGCATTAATTTATTATAAATTGGCAATTTGCAACAGCTAATATTAACCAAGTGTCTTTACACAGAGTTTACTAGGTCTTCCAGTGGGATGGTTAAAAAGTAAAGACCTGTATCTACAGAACGAAGCTAATAGTTTAAAGATTACATATACTTTTGTGTCTACATGATAAAAGTGTTAAAAATGATTTGTTTGAAGATTTTTTGGTCAATTTAGTCGCGAAATGAAAAGGCAAAATTGCAAAAGAAACAAAAATGGAGATTGAAACTTTCAGTTTCATGTATTCTGCATTTGCGAACAAAAATAAACTGTTCATCATTTAATGTAAGCAGAGAAGAAAAATAACAGTTCAATGTATAAGAAGACAGGAATCTAAGCTAGTAATTTCAGCTGACGGCAATAATTTTAAAAATTTAACACGAAAATGGAGAGTTATATTGATTTTTCCCAGCAGAAATCCTTTGCAACAAATTTCTTTTTTACATGCATTTTGCAAAGCACCTTCTGAATTATGCTTCCAAATTCAAGCAAAATACTATACTATTCCAACATAATGAAAATAAAAATTGTCTTTTTAACTTTTCTGTCAAGTTCAGGATTTAAATTTTAGGATAGACAATATTTGACATTTTAATAGAAGCAAATACTTCATTACATTTAACCTGAAATAGGAAAATGATATTTGGTAGCATATTTGCATTTGTATCGCATTAAGGTATTTGTCATAAGTCAATATGAGAAGCGAATTGAATAAAACACTTGAAATTATCTTTTTAATTTCATAGAATTGAATATTACATACGAAATAACCATAGAAGGCAAAGAAATGTCAAAAAGTTTACATTCTTGAAATGACAAGTAATCAAATTTTTAATCAATTTTGGGGTCAACAGTCACAAAACAGAATAAATTTTCTCACTTGCGCTATTATAAATAGTTAGTAAATTTCATCGGGAAAAATTTCGAATATTTTGTTTCTTTTTTGTAAAACTGAAAAAAACTAGATTTGTGTCACTGAATTATTTTCAAAGATAAAAGTTGAATGTTATTAACATGAAAGTAATAACATTGCTTCGACAAAATTATAAATTCAAAATCACCACAATCTTTCATGTTCGCACAATTTTGCAAAAATTTCAAGATTCCATGTTCGAAGTTATGATAGAACCTGAGTAGTTATAAAAAGTCCGGTTTAGTGGTCTATTCGGATCATTTCCTCTTTTGTTTCTTTCATAATTTTGCACTTTTGTGTTTGATACTGTCTTTGCAAACTTTGTGTGAAGTTTGCTCGACTATATATTAACCAATCCATTTTTTGTTTGAGTTGAAATATATAGACGTTCTTATATAGCATGGATCCATGCTTGCCTGTCGGAATTTTGCTATTTTTTGTCCTAGAGTGAACAATTAGTTTTGTCTGAGACCCGGACATTGTCCTAGAGTGGACAACGGGATCTGTCCCTGTAAATCAGTTTTGGCACTAAACCGGACTTTTTATAGCTACTAACCTGGAATAGCATTAAACACAGGAACTCATCACCAAGACAATTATAAATATCAATAACGATAAATTTTTCCTCCCTTTTGAGTGCTTTGTTTGAAGAAAACACAAGATCTTTTGTGATCTGATGAGCTCAAAGTAAATTATCAGATTTTCTAGTGAACCAAAGAATGGGTAAAATATGAAAAGTCGATAACTTGGTTTTCATACAGATTATCAAGTCACGAGGTTCTATATCAGATTTATGAGATATTCCAATCATGAGAAACATAAAACACTATTGGGATTTTCCGAGATGCATTAGATATAATAAGTTGAGTGAAGAAAAGAGAAAATTTGGGCAATTAAACCAATGATTGAAATGAAAAGAAAAGCAAGGCAAAAAAGGAATAAATTAATCGTAATTACACGAAATTTTGTTTTGTTTGGTAAAAAAGTAAATAGAAATAAAAAGAAAAAACAATCAAAAGAGTTTGCTTTTGATTGTTTGACGCGAATAGATCATAATGCAAGACAGAAAGGGCAAGGGAAGTGATTAAGATGAAAATTGAAGCGATGATGTAAACAAGACAGACTGAGACAGGGAAATCTCCATGATGAATGAATAAATTACTAGTGATGACGAAAGTGGTGAGTGAGTCAAAGAAATGATGTATTACAAGGTAAAACTGGGAACGTATGCAGAGTTTATCATCATCATTTTACCATGAAAAAAAGAAACTCTTCACCGGAATTTATCATCATAATTTTCTTTCTCCTTCTTCAGAAGGACGGGAAGCAACCATTCTTTTTCTCTGTTATTGAAGCTTCTCAAGACTAAGAGTAAGCCATGTTGCAAGTAAGTTGATTGAACAACAACATGTAATTCTGAGTTTATCGTTTAAAATGATCTGGCTGATTTATCTTCGCAATTTTATCTTCTTCTTGTCATCGGCCTCGATTTCTCCTCTTTCTTTCTCCATTTCTGATCATTCTTTTTTCTTTTCATCCCTTTCTCATACTGACGTTTCACCTTGCACATTGAACAAACTGTAACTACCAATAGGGATTTTACCTTGGCAAGCGAATCAAGTGCAGGCAAAAAGGAAACATTCATGATTAGATATTAAGACAAGCATAGAGAGAGAGAGAGAGAGAGAGAGAGAGAGAGAGAGAGAGAGAGAGAGAGAGAGAGAGAGAGAGAGAGAGAGAGAGAGAGAGAGAGAGAGTGGTGCAGGGAAAGCAGGGAAATAGCGAGAAAATAATGAATAAGATTTTGTTTGTTCAGAAAAGGATGAAGAAAACAAAGGCAAGAAGATGACATTCATGAACTTACGAAATGAAAAGATGGAAGAGTCCCAAGTGATTAAGGTTACAAAAATGAATAAGAGTCTTTAGCAGAGAAAAGTTGTTCACTGTTAATCATGAAATGACCAGAATGAAAGGAAAATGTTTAGCAACAAAAGTTGAACCCATCACTTTTGATTCTTCTTTTTCACTTCAATTCTCTTTAGCTTTAGCTTCTGTCAGTGTTGTGCTTTTGTTGACCACTACACAACTCAATAGACTTTTGCTACTTATTATTTGAAGTGATTAAAATAAAAATAAACATGTTTGATTGGTTAGTTAATCACTTTCGAGCTGCAAACGCTTCTATCGACCAAAATTTTTTAGCCATTTACACAGTATTTACGCAGACTGATACAGATGTAAATTACTCGTGTTTTATTAACCAAACAATTCAATCGATTTTTTTATTTCAAAACAAACAGTGCAAATTCACCACTATCCTTGAGTCATTAGAGATAGTTTCATTTCATCCTTGAAAGCAAGGTTAACAGACAACAGATATTTACTTCATGATTAGTTCAGTTTCTTTCATTCTCATTATCATTTCTGAATCTTCCAACATTCTTATGTATCCTGTCAAACTTTCTGTTTTGACAATCATCATCAATTAGACATGGTATATATGAAAACAGTATCAAGATTGAATTTGCATATTCAGATGGCCGAATTGTGTTGATATCTTTCATGCAGAGAAATAGCAAATGAAAATTATGAAGGTTAAGTCTAGTTATTTATTTTTGATTAGATTGTTTGTTTATTCGAAAGGTTTAGACGATTTGATGATGAATCAAGATGAATTTTAACAGTACGACATAAATTCTCAGAGTAATGTTAAACAAGAATGAAATTCAGCATTGATGGTACACTCCATGGTAACATTCATTGATCATGTTAATTGAGATTGATTCAATTTGACAGGAAATTGACTTAGTCTTGCCTGTAAACTGTTAGAAAATGAAAAGAAAGAAAAGCTGGAAAATATTAAGAACAATGTTATACTATGGAAACAAATGGGTTTACGAGAATCGAGATAATCAATTTAAATTCGAAGGCAAGAAATGAAATTGATTAAGATGCGCAAAGAATGGTTTTGAGTTGATTGGTTAGAGCAACGTGATTGATTGGTAAGTTTATTGAAAGATGATAATAATCTAAGATTTAACACATGGATATGGTATTGATTTTGAATAATTAGAGATAAACAGAGAAAAATGATTTAATCATTTGCAAGTTTCTTTTTCAATTGTTTCAGATAATATCTCATTGATAAGTCAATAACATAATTGATCTTGATTGTCTCGATAAATTATAAAGAAAATACGCTGAAATAGATTAAAGATGTATGAGTTTATTGAATTTTCATCATGAGTCAACTGATTTCTGTATGATTAGTTATCATTGATAACCTCTCATGGGATGATTTGCAGGCAAAGTTAATCAATAAGATAATCAATCTAATCCAATCGATCGAGATAAAATTATCCATCTAGTTTCAATCTTGAAATCAACAATCATGGCCATACTTTATACTAGTTATAGTTGAACGTTAGAACAGATAAATTAGTTCCAAGTGAATTATTGTTTATGCTCAATGATTTGATAGAAAACGAAGTAGAAGAAAACAATAATCTCAACTAACAAGGAATCAAGACGCGACTTTTTTCATTCTAATATCACATAATATCAATAATAACAATATCAATGAGATTTGTAATAACTATAGAGTTTAGCAAAAGCATAAGTCAATATGTTAGTTGGGAACAGAGTCAAGTCACAAATTATTGCTATTTCTAGTAAAGGGAACAAGTGATCACATCACGAAAAAAATAATGTGACGAATGCGATTCAAGTTATATAACAAATGTTTACTTTTCATTGTTCATCAATTCTCGAATGTCAACACTTGCTTCTATTTTCGACTCAGACTATTCATATACAACTTTCGATAAGAGATAGCATCTCTAGAGACAATTGAATACATAAAACTGAAATTCAACTACCACTACATTAGATATTGTTAGCTCTAACCATTAAACTAACACTAATATTTGAGTGACTAAAACTTATGAGCACTCAAGTAGACAATAGGTAACATCATGGTACTACCATGACGGTCCTTATCTGATTGAATAATGTAATATCATTATCGATACATCATAATGTTAACTGTCGATTTGAGCAAAAGAATTGAAACAAACTGCTGATGTGAAAATCAACTGGATGGTTTGTTTAGCTTAAAGTTTAATGTTCATCGGGTTGTTTCACACTATATTGTAACAAGAGCTTCAACAGAAGACTTTAAACAGATTCATTGATCACCGATGACTAATGGTTCAAGTTGCTTTAATTTTATGTTTTTTCGATTCAATTTCTCAGTATCTGATATCAAAGTTCATTCGTCTAGCCTGGATTATTCAAAGTCCAATTTTAGATCATTTAGTATTCTCAGTATTAGATTAGTTTTAAACAATTACAAGAACACATCATGAAAGGGTCAAGTTCAAAATAATGGGATAAACTGCCTAGCAAAGAACTCTTCACTTTTCAAGATGAAGGACGTAAAATGTTATATTGAACTCATTGCTCTAATTAATTTTTAAACTAATGTTGCGGAGACGAGAAAAACATTTGAAAAGCATGAGGATGCGTATACCAATTACAGTGATGAATCCCTCGATCATATTCAAGATGCAAAATCTAATCAAGTCAACTATTTTTATATACCACCGCGCAAAACTGATCAAACTATTTGGAGGGATTCATTTACTTTTACTGATATAAGCGTCTGCATGCTTTTTAAATGTTTCACTCATCACCGCAACATTAGTGCAAAGAATTAATTAAATATAACTTTTTACATCTATGATGTTCATTTTAAAAATTTTTCGCTAGGTTGTTTATCCTGTTCTTTTGGTCGCTAACCTTTTCCTGACTTGGTGATTCAAGGTTTCCTTTTCAGACTTGGCGTTAGACAGCTCTGAGTTTGTGCGGCACTTTCATACCACAAATTATACACAACAAGCTTTATTGTTGATTTGATATCAAGGTTAAAAACTCTTATCCTTAAAGGCATCAATCTCGTTCGTCTCGTTTCAAACTAATAATAAATGTCTACTGTGAAACACACAAAACACCAAAAAATGCTCGCAGAAAATCTGAGCACATTTGTCAACTTGATAATCAAAGTTGATCTTCTAATAAACATTTCATTCTACTATTGATCTTATTTTTAAAATAAAAGATCAATTGAGATGTAAATTTTAATTAATGGCCAGCATAATGCACAAAATCAATTGCATGGATAACCAAATATGCATTGAGTTCTGTTGGAAGAAAAATTTTAGTGAATTCTGTCATTTACAACCCACCACCATCCACTATTCATATCTGTAAACGAGATTCATGTGCATAATGGCTATCAATGATTGATGATGACGTAATTGCAACTGGATTAATGCTAATGAAGGCAAGTGATCAAGTGAAAGAGCAATCATTCAAGATTCATCAAATTTAAAACTCCAACAACACATCACATTGTTAATCGGATCAGCAAAAGGATTTTGACACTTTGAATATTGGTGCAGAATCATACGAAATCAGCATTAATCAATTATTAGTCTTTAAAATTATGAAAAGATTGAAATGAAGCCCAAGAAGCAATTCAACAAATTTGGAGCCGTTTCATTGAATGGAGCATTAAATATAATTTTTCATGGGATTATCAAGTTGATGAATCGCGAGTTTGATTAGATTGTTGAACATAATTTTCATACTCATGACAGTAGTTTTGACACTTTTCAAATTCAAGCGTGGAATTGATTTCATTAATATCTTGAGTTTTGATTCAAAAAGAAGAAGAGACATCATGCTGGTTTTCATTGAGAAACACAATAGTTCATAACACATCAATTTTACTTGAATTTGATGCTTTTGAAAAATAAAGAAAAGAGAAAAGGAAAAAAGGAAATAACAATTCAGAGAAAGTTTTATGCTTCATTCAGCTGAACAATGATGAATGGTTAAGTGGAGGAAATAAATTCAAAGTTTCACTCGAAGAGATGAAAGAAAAAACGAAAGAAAACAAATAGAAAACATGAGGAAATCAAAGAAGCGAATATTGCTACGCAACGAAATGAGGGAACATTTATAACTGGACATTGTCCAGATCACAATAAAAAAGATGAACTATGAGAAGCTAGTCGAAAAGGATAAATGATTTTCTGCAAGAGACTAAAGTTTCAACGAAATGAGAAGGTCAAGATGAAAAAATGACAGCAGATTATCCATCGTACATTCATGAAATTCATATTTTCCTTTTCCATTTTAATGTTTTGCTGATCACAAGAATATCAAATTTCAAGTTAGCTGAATTTCCTTTTTCTTTGACTTTTTTCTCTAGCAAAATAATGATAAAGACATAAATTATAATTATGATTACATGTTCTGGTATATTAATACGAACTGAATAGCTATATTTATCATTTAGTCATAACTTTATCATATTCACTTCATCTGGTTCAATATTTTATTCATCTTTTTCATAAACTATTCAGATTATTAACCACTTCTTGTTCAATACAATATTGAATGCTAGAAATAGTAAGACTATAAAATGACGAAATTGATTTGTTGAGAGAAAAGGTTAAGTTTATGAATTTGAGACGAAAAAATGAAGAAAATCTAATGATGTACAAGAATCCATAACTTCTGAATAGTAAAAGTTCAGTCTCTCAAGATTGATAGTCAAAATAATCTAAATTGACCAGTAAATCAAGGAAAATTGAAGAGCGAAAAGATTTGCAGTTTGATCAAGAATTCTAATGTGAGATCAACAAGGAAAGCAAAATATAAATTAAACGAGTTGATTGATTAAACTGTTTATAAGATGATGAGTAAATCTAAGCACTTGTAATCCACAATTTACTTCAATCAGCTGAAAGTTAATAAACTTAAGATAACTTCAAACAATAATGTTATTGTTGGAAAATGAAAAATGGTGAAATTAATGAAACTCCATTTTCATTATTATGTTTTTCAAGTGATAAGCTTTTTGAAATTTGAACAAAAAACTGATAGTAAACACCATCTAATTGAAACTGTAAAGTAATCATGGTAATAATAATGAAGAGATTTACTGACTTAGTTCAGATAATATTGCAATTTACTGTTTTGTTACTCGAGCAATTAAATCTATTAGTTGTATTATTTGCTCGATTTGCACTCAAAGCCTATTTAGTGTTAATAAATATTATCATTGGGTGCAAAGAAAGTGAAAATAATTAATGAGTGAAAATTTTTCCATCTTTCAGAAACATGATACAATCTATTTTGATTGTAATATTACCTTGTAGCCTTGGACTTTCAATGTTATTGAATTATCATTTTGTTAATTATTGTTGTTGTTGATCAGCATCAAGATTATGATTAGAATCCATACAAAAGAGTAAATTTAAGCATAAACAAAAGCTTGGCTTCTAACATTTAGTTTCTGTCTAAGCTTTTATTTCTCATCCAGCAGAATATTCATATCATGAGATTAAAAAAGTTTCAAATACAAGTGCGGGCAATGATTAGTTCAAGGTTAATTGTTTTAGTCGAATCAATAGTCGAAGATACTTTGATGCTCTGTTTAAAGAAAAATTTACATGAAGCATGGATGGAAGCTACAGCAAAATGTTTATGAACAAAGAATGAAACTTGAGAGATAAAATGTTTGATCCTTTGCTCTTTCTGATGAAAGTGAATTTGATGGACAAAAATTCATTCAATAAATGGTCTTTGGTACAAGTTGACCAAATCAGTGCAACACTTAAGTAACCTAAAAGCCTTTAAGTATTAGTTCTTAAAGAGGGTTTGCGTTAAGGAAAGAATAAGATTCCATATAACATTTTTCAATGTCTACCAGTTTCGCCAATTAAGCGAGTGTCATTTGAAAATGTTCAAACTTTTACAACTTCAATAAAGTTGTCCTTATTGTGTAATTAGACTCTTGAATAATATCCAATAACCCATTTAATGTAATTCAAAGAAACCATTGATTGCTATCAAATTTAATGGGAAATATTGAACGAAAAATCAAGTTCAGTATCCGAAAATAATAACTTGACTTGAACTTAAGAGCTTGAAAAAGTAACAATAAAAGTTAACCAAACTTGTGTTCATTAATTAACATTAATTATGCAATCAGTTTGATTAAAATAAGTAGTGTTCAAGTTAAATTCATCGTTTGCAATCAATAAAAGTATTGGGCAATTTTACGGATTAATATTGAATAATTAACATCAAAATCCTAACAATTTTAATGACGAGAGGAAAAATTGATTCAACAAATCAAAATCTGCTGTTGATGAAGAGTTAAACAACCCAAAGTATCTAATTATATTGCCTAAGGATTAGCATTTAGTTGTATTGTTATTAAATATTTTTTTTTCTATTAATGCTAGCAATTATTTTTTAACCTGAATCATTGTGATTCAGTATTGCTTTCAGATGCTTTCCTGAAAAGAAAGCATTGGAAGTGGATAATTGGGTAATGATGAAAGGAAAGGTGAAAAAGGTGAGAAAATGAAGGTTGCAATGAAAATGAAGTGAAGGATAAAAGAAGTACAAATTAGGTGAAAATTATGGTGCTAATGATGAAGCAAAAAGTAAGAGCCAAATGAAAGTTGAATTAGATTTGCAAAAAGCAAGAAGCTGAGGTATGAAGGTTATTGAATGGGTAAACAAATTAGTCTCATTAGAAGCACAAACAATCAACAGAATCAACGTAAAGATTAACAACTAGATCAGGTAAGCAGATAATTTGTAGATATAAAACGATTTGATAGTATAAGAGAGTAAAGATATATTTAGTTATTTTGTAAGAAATAATGTGAATACTGATGAGAGGTTAAAGGGAAGGAAAATAAGTCAAGAGAGAAGAAGATAAATAATTGAGAAAATAAAAGCAAATCTAGTGAATAATAATGAATTTGTAACAATGGTGAAAGCTTCCTCGTTGTCAATGTTTAACCCTTTTATCTTGACTTAAATTCATTTGTACATTCAACATGTAATCGATCAGACTTTTATTGATGAAACTTGTTGGCAGCTAACCCATGCAAAGAGTGCATGAAGAAGCAGAAATGTTAGAAGAGGATAAAGTTGTAAGCACATGAATGGATGAAAGAAAGGTAGAAAATGAAAGAAGATGAAAAATGAGATAAACTGAAGGAAAGGAAAACTCGAAGCAGATCACGTTAGATCAGATGATGATGATGCTGTGTGTATTGAAATATCAAGTTTGAGCCAAAATTGGTAAACGAAATAAAGTTTAAGTTTAACATGTTCTCTCCGCATTATTCTTCTATTTTTTTCATTACTTTTGCAAAGTAAATAAAAGTTAAAAAGTAAAGTGTAAAGATGATGCTTTGTAATGAAACATTAGATTATGAATCAAGTAAGTAAACCTACCTCGAAAAGGTTTTCATCGTTTTTATTAAATGGTTGACCATTTAGTTTGTTAACGAGTTGAGAAACGCCGATAATCCGTCGATTAGCGTTTCGAATGGGCATGCAAAGTATGCTTTTATGAACAAATCCTCGAGGATCAAATGCATCGACGGATGTATCGAATCGTGCATCTTCATAGGCATTGGGAATGTTCAAGGTTTCGCCGGTTGCAGCAACATAACCAGTAATACCAATGTTTATTGGGAATCTGTTTTCAAAAGGATGAGCTGCAAAATTTGATGAATGACTGTTAACTGTAGTTGAAACTGGATCAACCTCTTTTCCTTCATTTGCTTTGTTATTATTACTGTCTGATCCTTCAATGTTGCTAATATTAATAGATTCACTTTCTTTCAAATCATCCATTGAAAGGTCAAAAACTCGAGAAAATGTTCGACTATTTGAATCACCTATTACTGGTCCATCTCTTGATTCATGTTGATCACATTCATATTGACTCCAAATTGGACTAATTTCAATGTCACCATTATCAGTCTGATCATTAAATATATCTTGACTATCCGATTCAGAGACTAAAAGGACTTGACATCGTTCACAACCCAATAAAGATTGAAGATGAACAATTATGCGATAAACAATTTGCTCTATTGTTGACTGTTCCTCGAAAACCATTCGAGCTAAATCAAGTAAAACTTGATTACGTTTGTTTTCCAGTTGAGATCTTTCAAAGAGTTGAGCATTTCTTAATCCAATGCCACAAAACTGTAAATACTGGTTAAATATACGTTGGTCATCCAAAGTAAAGCTGACTGTTGACACATTGCCATTATTATTATTTATGTTATGATCATTGCTGACAAAATTACTTGTATTGAAGTTATTGCTATTATTGTGATAACTAGAATTTTGATTGTTGTTAATGGTATGAGTTGAAAATGAATTTGATGGAATGGACAATCGATTTCTGGGTAATTTATTGATGACCTGGGCAACTCCCATCACTTGACCATAATTATCAAAAATGGGCGAACAAAGCATATTTCGAGTTTTGAAACCAGTCATTTGGTCAACTAAATCAGAAAAACGTGAATCTTTGTAGCAATCATCAATAATCACAGATTCACCTGATTCAGCAACATAACCAACAATTCCTTGGCCCCAGGGAACTTTGATTGATTCGAGTTTGATTGTGGCATCAGTTGTGGTCGCAGTTGATGAGTTTGAAGGTTGTTTAGATGAAACATCAAACAAGGTGGGAACAAAATGTCTATTTGGATCATCGGGTTCACCTTTGACCAGAAAAAGGGAACAACGATCAGCATTGGTCAGGAGAGAAACATTCTTAAGTATCTTGAGATTTAAACTGACAACATCAAGATCATTGCAAATGTCTTTGACCAGTTCAAAAATTAATTGCTTCTCATCGAGACCATCAAACTGGGAGCGTGTTCGTTGAACACTTGATGATGGAAATGAGATATCAGTTAATGGTGATGAGGATGAAGTGAGAGAAGTTGCTGCAGTCGATGAAGTTGCCTGTAATAAAGCTGCTGTTTCAGCGGTTGCTGCACAGACTGAAGACGATGAGATGGATGAGGTTGTTGGTGAAGACAATGATGTAAGTGGTTGACGTAAAGTTAAAGATGGTCCTAATGAACTCGAACTAAGGTAACTATAATCCGAAGTTGATAGGTTTGAATTTAAAAAGGATTGTTGTTGGTGAGGAGAATGAGGTGAATAATGAGATGATGGATGATAATCATCTCGAGTTGGCGGTTGAAGAAATGTTGGTATACCTTCTTCAGTGGTCGAAACCATGGGCGGAAGAAAAAGTGAACCTTTCTCAAATTCATGAGCCGATATCTTACGAACCGGCGTTGCTGCACCCGAAGCTGGTGCAGAGGCAGATGAATTTGTTGCAGTTCCACATGAAGATCCTGAGTGGGGAATTGAATGTGCAAGAATCCAAGCATCTATAGTGGATCGAGGTGCTTTCCGGATAACATAATCACACAAAAATTTAGGATGTTCATCTAACCAGGCTTCCATTGATTCATACTCTTCCACTGAAGATGTAACATCATTTGAAGTTGGTCCCAATCTGAGACGACCCGATGATAAGGTGATGAGACGATTATTAGGAGCAGTTGTTGATGGTGAGGATGTTTGTTGTTGCTTTGATGACTTTGATTGTTGAGTACAATTGAAGCAAGATTCACTAACAGATGATAAATTGGAAGCAGTATTTACACTGACACAACAATTTTCATTTACGCTGCTTAATGAACGATTAATGCCTTCCTTGGTTGCTCCACCTCCTCCTTTGCCACTTATTATACCACTGTCTGTACTTGTCCTTTGCCTGCTTATCTCCTCCTCATTACTGGTTCCTGATTTAGAAACATCAGCCACTGAAACACCAGAAGATCCGGAACGATGATCTTCTCGGTGTTCACTCATAACAATGAGTGGACGTTTAAAGAGGTTTTTCAGTGTATTACCCGTGTTGCCGGTAATGTTGTGATAATCACTTCTATTATTATTGCTAAAAATACTAGTGGTACGTTTGTTATAATTATTGTTATTAGAGTTACTAGAACTGTTGCTGTTGCTGTTTGTAGAGGAGTTTGTGTTAGTGTTGCACTTATTTGATGATAGTGAACCTCTTGGACGCCAGCCAGGAGGCCATAAAGGACGCCATAATGCTTGTGCAATGGTTGGTGCATCCGTAGGACAACAAGTTGTTTCACCGGTTTCCAAAATTCTGGATGATTTTAGGTCCTCACTATATGAACGTTGATATTGACGATGACTTTGTTGCTTTGCTTGTGATTGACTTGAAATTTGTTGATTTGATTGTTTTGCATGTCCCAATGATGAATGACTAGTCATTGTGTGCCACGATGAAGTAGATGATGATGATGATGATGATGGCTGTTGTTGAGGATGTGGTAAAGATGATGAACAAACGCAGGGTTTGGAAAATCTTTCTGAACAATAATCGATTCGATCAACGAGTGAAGTAACTTTACGAGTTTCCAGTTTAACAGTTTTACAGGGAAGATTCTGTTTAAAAGGAAAGGAAAACAAAATGTTGTTAGCAAAATGATTTCATCAAGATAATGATGGTTGTGATCAAGGAATGTGATGGAATAAAGATGATGTAAAGTTGACAATAGTTTAGTTTTGTGGTAATGTAAATTAGAGGTAAATGAAGGTGTCGATGAAAGGTGCAAAAGTTTTGTTGTTAAAGTTGACATTTTATCTGAATGAAAACCATTGAAATTGGATGAAAAAGAGAGAATCATGTCAAGTTGAGAGAAAAACGTTTATTCGAAGATTGACATTAACTTTATTCTTTCTCTAACCGTGCAGGCGCTACTAACAATTTATTATCGATTTTACCTTCTTCTTCTCACTCTCTTTAACTTTTCTTTCTCCTTTCATCTTCTTTCACTTTCTTTATTCTCCCTCCCTCCCTTCCTCACTCTTTCTTCCTTCTCTTCTCCTGTTTCTTCCATTTCGCCTCTCTTCTCTCAAACACTGAACATTCCCCTGAATCATTTACTCACTCGATCATCATCATCTCATTCAATGTATTCTTCCCTCTCTTTCTCTCTCCACCAATTTCAATCATGCTCTTCATAACCATGCACTTGATTCTTTGTTAGCCTCCTCTTACTTCTCACTCTTGGCTTCTTTTTTTTCCTCTTCTTTTTCTCTTACTTTCTTCTTGTCTTATAATTCACGTTCAACACCACTTTCGTTATTCTTCATGCACTTATTTTTATTTGTCAATTTTCACTCATTCTTCTTCTCCCACTCATATTTTCTCATTACTGTCTTCAGTTTTGTCTTATTCCTCTCCAAGTTCTTAAGATTTCTTTGAATCTTGTTCTTTAATTGTCTTTCTATCTCTTAACTCCAAAGTATTAGGATCAATCATAATATTGTTAGGTTAGGAATCGGTTTAATAGCACATTGATACTTGCTTTGCTAGAAGTCCATTTTGACTTTTTTCCCTTCACTCGTGATAATTTCGTAGCTGAATCTGGTGTAAGTGGTGGAGATGAAGATGATGACAATGATGAGGATGATGATAAGATTAAAGTCGCTGTTGAGCTCATTGATTTAACATCAATACAATCGAGGCCATCATCCATAATGCATTAGCACAAAAATTTGTTCCAATTGTAAAAATCGTAGCTTCTGTCACAGTAAAATAAGCTTGTTTCATTTCCCTCTTAAACCAAAGTTTGTCTTCGTTCTTCTTTAATCGTCATTATAAGTTTAACCAAAGTATCATTGAAATGATCGTGATCCTAATGTTGAACTGTCTGAACTTTAAATCCAAGTAGCTGGCACTGGAAAATCACGTAAAACTGAATGATACCAGAAAGATGACAGAAGATAACATTCAATGATTTAACAAAATTGAAAGTTAACTGTTGAATATGTAAGCCATTTGACTATTGCAGACAATCATTCAAGGTAATAGGGAAAAATGTAATTTTACATGAAGAGATGAAAGAAAAGTTGAAAATATTCTCTTATTGTTTTTCCTTCAGCAACTTTATTTGTTTCTCCACCACTCAAACACTGGTTATTAAAAAAATTGAACAATCAATAAATCAAATGACCTTTAACGATCATTGGGGAAACTAGGAGAGAGGGAGAGGAGGAGGGAGAAGATTGAGTGAGGAGAAAAAGGAGGGAGAAAGAGAGAGATGTTAAAATAACAGAAGCGTGTAAAAATGGCAGCACATGAAGTAAAGATAAAAGGAGAACATAAGAAATTGTGTGATTCCTTTCAACTAAACACAGATCAAGATGACATTGCAAATCAAACTGAAATAATCAAGAGGATAATTTTCAAGATGAATAATTAACCAGTGAATAAAATGATCACATGAAATGAGTTGAGCTAGTGACAAGATGATCCATAATGATGATGAATAGAGAAAATTAAACAGTATAATCAAATAAGACAATATTGATAACAATAAATTCACCGAAAGATTAAGAGGGAAGACGATGATGATGAAGGACAAGAAAAGTGGAAAAATGAGAAACAAAATGGATACAATTTATGGTGTTCCAGTGTCAGTGAATCCGGTTCACTTTAACTAAACTTGCATTGATGATGAACTAGTGACGATGAACTGGTAATGAAAGGGGATGACCAATCAAACATTAATAGATGACGCTTCCATCGATTGTTATTTAACCATTTTACATTATCATTTTGTTAACATTGTTGGTATTTTTTGCTTTTTTACTCATCAATCTGATAGACATTATCAGGATTGTCGTCATAATCAACATCATTGTCAACATAATCTCTTCACCTTTTCCAATATAATCATCTCATGTGATCAACTCTTTCGCTCTCTTTCCTTTCTCCTTTTTGTTAGCCATTTGTTTGCCTTTTATTTTCATTTTTTGGTTAAACCGATCAACGAAAGAATGTAGATCAAAAGTCACGTTATTTTCAGTGGTCCTCATCGATTCCATGTTGTTCAACAAAATTCTTATATAATTGTGATTTATCCTGTTTTCTGTTCTATTCTTCTTTCTGTTTCGTTTCCAACGAATCATCACATTTAGTAACATGTCAGTCACATTTTAAAAAATTGACTCTTTTCCTTGAGAGGTTTTCCCAAACTCATGTGATGCCGGATATAGTCTGTTCATTGAAGCCAATCAACCCTATTTATCAAGGTTGAGTTTTCATCAATTAATTCGATTGACTCTTCTTTCTTCACCTGAACGATTAAACAGCTCGATATAATTAAAAGTAAACTTTGCCAGAGGAAACGTTGTACTGGCGATGCAAGCGACTGTCAAAATTATGAAAATGAAAATGTTTCACTGAACAGTAAACACATGTATTGATGATTTTATGACACGTTTTTGATAAGATCATGATGTAGTTGTGATGTCAATAGGGATCTTTCATAAGGCAATTGAGGATATAAATACATGAATAAACCGGTGACATGCAAATGACCCAAACATTGCAAACTGATTAATTTAATGTTTTGACCAATTTTATTGATAACTAAACCCTTGCTGTTACACACCCATTCTATGACCAATCTAGTCAGTGACATAAGAGGCAGGAATTTAACTTGAGTTTTGCATAATATTGGAAAGTTTAGTTGATTTTATTACAAAAAACAATAAAAAATGAAACCAAAGGTTGAACAGAATGATTAAAACAGTCAAGGTAAGTACCATCCAATATTTTATGAATGTGAAGACCCTTTGCAGGCATAATAGATGGCGTTAACTAGCTTCAATTTTTCAATTTTTCACTTTAAAACGGACAACAATTTTGAATCAACAAAATGATAATCTACTTAACAAATCACGCAAGAATTTTCAAACCAATATCTTGCAAGATGAATAACTGCTGGATCCTCGTCTAACGAGGAGTTTTATTCACATCTTGATGATCTCTTATTTGAAGCTCAACAATTCAGCACAACTTTTTCTTGTATTTTATCAGAATATTGAATTAAATTGAAGGCATGACCGGGTAGGGAAGAGTTGGAAGAGATAAGATTAGACAATCATTATGCTTATTTTATGAGTTTTAATTCGAATGACTGTATTAACTCAAACGTAACCAAAGAGGAGCTCTTTGCTCTTTGAACGTAACTGTTAGATACTTTTTGAATCCCCTTAATGAGCCTTCAGGTTACGAGTTTTTTATTGTATTCATAGATGGCGGTTTAACCGAGATTGCTGTCAGCCAATCAGAAACGTTTATTTTAGACGTTACTTTATTCAAATTCAAGTTGTCAAACAGTCAAAACAGTTTACTCGTTCTTCCCGGTTTTAATCATCTAGTTCTTCGCAAGTTTTTCAACAATTTCTCTAGTTTTTAGACGTTTTTAATTGTTTTTAATTCGACATGGAATTCAAATCATCAGTGCTATCTTCGGATGATAGGCCGCCACTTAGTTCTAAATCTACGACTTCTAATAAAAGGTTGAGTGTTGAGCGGATTTACCAGAAAAAATCACAATTAGAACACATCCTTCTCCGCCCCGATACATATATTGGCTCGGTAGAACCTGTTACTCAACAAATGTGGGTTTATGACGAAGAAAAGAGTGAAATTGTGCTTAAAGACATAACTTATGTCCCTGGATTGTACAAAATTTTCGACGAAATTTTAGTCAATGCTGCTGATAACAAACAACGGGACAAATCAATGAATTTAATTAAAATTGATATTGTCCCTGAAGACAATATGATCAGAATATGGAACAATGGAGCAGGTATACCGGTTGTTTATCACAAAAATGAAAATATGTACGTCCCATCCCTGATTTTCGGTCACCTTTTGACGTCTTCTAATTTCAATGATGATGAAAAAAAAGTTACAGGAGGTCGTAATGGTTATGGGGCCAAGTTATGTAATGTGTTTTCCAAAAAGTTCATCGTGAAAACATCATCTAAAGCCTACGACAGCTCTTTTGAACAAACATGGACTGATAACATGTCCAAAGCACAAGAAGCTAAAATTGGAAAAGCAGCTAAGTCTGACTTTACATCTGTAACTTTCTATCCTGATCTATCAAAATTTAAAATGCAGTTGTTGGATTCGGATATTGTGGCTCTTTTTAAACGCCGTGCTTTTGATATTGCTGGCTCTACTAAAGGTGTAAAAGTAGTTCTTAATGGCGAAGAACTACCAATTAAAAACTTCAAAGATTATGTTAATCAATATCTTAAGGGTAAAGTCGATGATCAAGGTGGACCTCTTCAATGTGCATATGAAGATGTAAGCGATAGATGGCAAATTGCCGTAGCTTCTAGTGATAAAGGATTCCAACAAGTTAGCTTTGTTAATAGTATTGCAACTACTAAAGGTGGTCGTCATGTGGATCATGTCAGCGAACTAATACTTGCCAAATTGACCGAGGTAATCAAAAAGAAAAACAAAGGAGGTGTTCAGGTCAAGCCACATCAACTGAAACATCAGCTTTGGGTATTCATAAATTGTTTGATTGAAAATCCGACTTTTGACTCCCAAACTAAAGAAAACATGACATTACAAGCTAAAAATTTTGGATCTAAGTGTAACCCATCTGATAAGTTTTTCACTACTGTTTTGAAAATCGGTATCGTTGAAAATATTCTGCAATGGGTCAAGTTTAAAGCTCAAGAACAACTCAACAAACAAGGAGTCAAATCGAAGCATAGTAGAGTTCACGTTCCTAAATTAGAAGATGCTAATCTTGCTGGTGGAGCTCGATCAATTGATTGCACACTGATTTTGACAGAAGGAGACTCAGCTAAATCATTGGTTGTCGCTGGTCTTGGTGTCATTGGTAGAGATAAATATGGTGTATTTCCGTTGCGAGGTAAATTGTTGAACGTGAGAGAAGCTGCTGTTCCACAAATCATGAAGAATGAAGAAATCCAGAACCTAATCAAAATCGTTGGATTAGATTATCGTAAAAAATATGAGCGAGAAGAAGACCTTAAATCTCTTCGATATGGAAAAATTATGATTATGACCGATCAAGATCATGATGGCTCTCACATTAAAGGTCTTCTCATCAATTTCATTCATCATAATTGGCCGAATCTTCTGAAGCTTCCTTTCTTGGAAGAATTCATTACTCCAATCTGTAAAGCTACCAAAGGAAACAAAGTCATCTCATTTTATTCTTTACCAGAATTTGAAGAATGGAAAGCTGAAACCCCTGATTATAAAAATTGGAAGATAAAATACTACAAAGGTTTGGGTACAAGTACCTCTAACGAAGCAAAAGAGTACTTTACAGATCTTGCACGTCACAGGATTCGATTCAAGTATGAAGGTCCTGAAGATGATCAGTCTGTTATTCTTGCTTTCAGTAAGAAAATGGTCGATCAAAGAAAAGAATGGCTGACCAGAGCCATGGAAGAAAGAAAACAAAGACGCGAAGATGGATTAGGAGAAATTTATTTATACCAAAAAGACACAAAAGTTGTTTCTTATAAAGATTTTGTCAACAAAGAATTAGTTCTTTTCAGCAATCTTGACAATGAACGATCAATTCCATCAGTAATGGATGGATTCAAACCTGGCCAAAGAAAAGTTTTGTTTACATGTTTCAAACGAAATTTGAAGAACGAAACTAAAGTAGCTCAGTTAGCAGGTACCGTTGGTTCGGAATCAGCATACCATCACGGTGAAGTGTCTTTGATGTCTACAATTGTCAGTTTGGCTCAAGATTTTGTTGGTAGCAACAACATAAATCTATTGCTTCCACTTGGTCAATTCGGGACTAGATTGCAGGGTGGTAAAGATGCCGCTAGTGCTCGTTATATTTTCACCAAGTTGAGTCCACTTGCTAGAAAAATATTTTCCAAGTTAGATGAACCTTTACTCCATTATCTATACGATGATAATCAACGAGTTGAACCAGAATATTATGTCCCTATACTCCCAATGGTGTTGGTAAACGGAGCTGACGGAATTGGAACTGGATGGAGCACTAAGATTCCCAATTATAATCCAAGAGATATTGTTGCAAACTTGAAGAGATTGATTAAAGGAGAAGAAATTGTTCCGATGAAACCCTGGTTCAAAGGATTCCGAGGTTTGATTGAGAAAATCGACGCTCAACGTTATATTAGTTTTGGTGAAGTCGCTATTCTTGATGAAGGCAAGATTGAAATTACTGAGCTACCAATTCGAGTATGGGTTCAGGCTTATAAAGAGAATGTTCTTGACCCATTCCTTCATGGTAATGACAAGCAACAACAAATTATCAATGATTATAAAGAGTATCATACAGATACAACTGTTCGTTTCGTAGTATCCATATCACCCGAGAACTTAAGAAAAGCAGAGCAGCAAGGTATTCACAAATTTTTCAAACTCCAGACTACATTCACGACTACTTCAATGGTTTTGTTTGATCACAATGGTTGCATTAAACGGTATGAGACTCCTGAAGAAATTTTGTTGGAATTTTACGATATGCGTCTCTTTCATTATAATAAGCGAAAGGCTTATCTTGAAGGAATGCTCGAAGCAGAAGCTTTGAAGTTGGAAAATCAAGCTCGTTTCATTGTAGAGAAAAATTCAGGTCAGATTAAAATGGAAGGTGTTGGAGTCAAAGCCATGATCGATACATTGATTAAAAAGGGCTATGATTCAGATCCTGTGAAAGTCTGGCAAAAGAAGAATCAGTTTGACTCTCCAGAACAGCCTGTAGATGAAGAAAATGAAAAATCAGCGGAATCTGGGCAGCAAGATGACAATATTTCCGGCCCAGATTATGACTATTTGCTTGATATGGCTATGCGATCTATGTTGAAAGAAAAGGCTGATAACCTTCTGAAAACTCGTGATGCGAAAAAAGCAGAACTTTCTGAACTGAAAAAAACTACTGTCCAAGAAATGTGGCTACGAGATCTTGATGACTTCATAGAAGAACTGACTAATGTCGAAAAAGAACAAGATGAGGCAGCTGCTAAGGCCATTAAGCCAAAAGGAGGAGAAGGAGGAAAGATTCGAGGCAAAGGCACTAAAAAGTCCGATGCTGATACTAAGCCCTCTGAATTTGGAAGACGAATCGAACCTGAAATTGATCCTACTCTATACGCTAAACAAGGTGCTGATTGCAAGAGACGTGCTAAAAAATCTTCAAAGGAAATCGAAAACGATCCTGATGCTACTGAGATTCTCGATGACATCCCAATATTGAGCGATGATGCAGAGGAAGACGATGATATACCTTTACTCGCCAGATTGGATAGGAAGAAGGACGGTAAAACAAAGTCTGTGGCATCTAAAGTTAAAGAACCTAAGACCAATAAAGCAAAAGGTAAATCATCCAATGAAAATCTCAGACAGACTACTCTAAATTTTAAACCGATTGGTAAAGTGACCAAAGATGACAAGAATGACGCAGATAGCAATAGAAATGAAATTGGAAAACCTATTTCGAAAACTAAAGGTGTTGCTGCTAAGAAAAATCTTGTGACCAAAACAGCTCAACCCAAACAAAAGTCAAAGCCTAAAAAGCGTAAATCTTGGGGCTCAGATGATTCTCTCACTGAAGATGATGAAGATATTGTATTGAGTTCTGGTTCAAGTACTGAGGACGACGAACAGCAAAGTGATGTTCCTGTTGAACCTAAATCTAAGAGAGCTCGTAAAAATGTATTATATCGAATTGACAGCGATGATTCCTTTTTAGAACAAATTTAGAATCAAATATTTTTTGTACATAATTTCAAAAATCTATTTCAATATTGTATTTCATTTTACATGCACAAACTCATAATTTAATATCAATTACATTTTATTCATTACCCATTAAACTTGCTATATCTATATTTTGTTTTGGCTTCTCTGATTTCATAGCTGGTTTATCAATATTGACATCGGGCAAATCAATATTGTTTGATCCATCATACTTTCTTAATTTGATACCAGACTCCCTTAATCTATTTGCGGCTAAGTTAAAAAGTGTAACATCATCAATATTCATTTGACTTGATTTCGCTATTTCGACATATTTTTCTATGAATAGGTCGCAAATTGTTGGATTTGAAGAGTCCATTAAATCGATGATACCAGGCGATCCAAATACTCTATAAAATTCACTGAGAAATCGAGAAATATTAGAATCATGAATGCTCAACTGTAAAAAGTATTGAATAGGAATCGAAAATGATTCTAATGAGTCATATTCAAACCCTGCTATCAAACTGCTATAATTGTAAACAGAAGAAAACTTACGCTCTTATTTTATCTTCATGATAAAAAATAGGTTTCACATTAATATCAGGTAAAGGCCTTAAATAAATAGGTTCAACAACTGGGGGGAATCGTTTATAAACATCGAACCAGATGGGTTTATCATCAGGTTTGATTCCTCCAGATCGCAGGAAACCTTCAACACTAATAGTTGCAACAATTAGAAATAAAGAATACATTTATTAAAGACTCAAAATATATTTTCAAATCACACTTACCGATTGAAAATGCTGGCAAATTTTTGTAATCTTGATTGAGCCATTTCTAAATCACCAAAAAATAACAATATGAAAACCAAAGAGTAAAGTATCCTACGATGAAAACAATGTTTTCAAATCATGGTCAAAAATAGGATCGGATCTTGGAGTCAATCCATATCTAATAGAAACTATCTATTCATCTCTAAGGCTTATTAAGAGCATGACAAACATCTCTATGTTCACCAAAATGAAAAACAAGATGGGAACATGGCCAAAAATTAATAAATTTACATGTATCTACAAAAAATGACCAAAGACTACTTTGCTCTTATAAATTACACTCTTGGTATTTTTGGATTTACGCCATCTTTTAAAATGATTCACTTCACTTTCTTCGATACTTCATGTTCTGTTTGGATGGCTTGTAAAAATACTTCGGTTTCTGAGACAATTTACACCAATTAACATCTAATTTTTATTATCAATATTTATTATCAATATACAAGTATTTTGAAAGCAAATAATGTTTATGTTAATATTTATCGCGCAATGAAGAATGAATACAATTAAGCGAAAGAGGTAAGATTTGGGTTAATTTAAGCATTTTTTGAGTCCATAGATTTTAAGAGCGATTACCTAAGAAAAAAAGGTACGTTTCATTTTCGTTTCGTGGAATGTTCAATGTTAAACGATCTGGTATTGTATAGGGGTTTACAGTTTACGGCTTTTAAGAGTAAGTCTAGGAGAAGTCAAGAAAGGTAATAATTCTAGAGGTTTTCCATTTTTCAATATTATATTAAAGTGAATAATTATCAGTTTTAAGACAATTTTAGATGATACGCAAGTTACATATCATTGACTAACCATTATTCAGCTTTTTACACGAATTAAATAAAAAAGTCCAAAATAATAACAATTTAGATAATCATTTTTGGTCTGAAGTTTGGCTATCAAATGTAGGTATTGACAAACAAAAAAATTCTTATAATATTAGCTTTAACTAATTCATCTTTTCTAACATCTTAATAAGTTATGATCAATAACTTGAGATTTAACTGCTCCTTGAAAACAGTGCGGTTAAGTGCTGATATGTTGGTTATCCAGTGCTTATAACCATTAGTTATCAATCGTTAAGTTTGTATAAAAAACAGCTTTTGTAAATTAAGTTTTGGGTCGATAACAATACCAGAAATGAACAAACATATGCTGATTGTGAGATCAAATGATTTAGTTGAATAGTAAAATTTCAGTGTTATTGATCAATCTGACAATAAAGTATCGGTTTGTCCATAAAAGATAATGTTGTCAACCCAATCTAAATCTTTAAAGCTGTATTTATAAGTAGATGCTTGGTCATCACTGCTTCGATAATGATAATATTTTTAGTTTGCGTCAGTGTCATGATTGATGAAGGTGGAAGTGGTAGTGGTAATTAAGTTGACTTTATACAAGCTAAATTAAATCAGACTCGTTAAGGTGTTTCCCATTAAATTCATCTCGATTAAAAAATGATTGAGATTCACAACTCAAATTAAAATAATCAAAAAAACAACATTTAGGCTCATGTTATGAAAGTTTTAGCTAAGAATGATCGCGCTCTAAAGGTTATGTCAATTAGATTAATAGCTCGTTTGAAAAATTAATTTTCTTTGACGTCAGAATACGCCATAATTTATCGATATCTCAATTTTAATCTCAATATTTGGCCTGATGGGAAACACCTTAAGTTATATCAACAAGTTGTCATGTTGATTAAGTCAAGTCAATTTAGCAGATGAAACGGAAATGAAATAAATTTTAAATTAAATTTCCATTAAGTGAGATCTAAAAAGTTAAGGTTGAATCATCCCATTCCAATTCTCGGCGAGTTTTAGTTTTTTCTACTTCATCTTCTGAACTTTCACCATCGTCCCGATAGCTACTGCCATCATCTGAACTGTCAGAATCATCATCGTCCTCTTGGATTGGTAGACTTCCCTGTTCTTGTTCAATTTGCTAGAAAAAGATACAGAATTATAATTTTTATATACATTTAACCAAATCAAAATTGATAAAGCTCAGAGACTAAAACTTACGTCTAAAGGGTTTACAGTTATGGTAAGTGATGTATCATCCCAGGCCATTTCTTGTTCTTCATCTCTCGATTCACTAGACCTATGGTGTGCAGCTCTTATCCGAATAACTCCAAGGACAATCATGAAGACTAAGAAACCAACGCATACCACGATAATAACGGTTACTGCATGACCTACAACGATGGGTGACAATCGAGATTTCACTATAATAGTGGCAAAGTTTAAATGACAAAGGGACAACAATAAGTTATAACAAACGTTTACAAAAGCAAAATGAGTTTACTCACTTGCAGAGGTTTTTGCAAAGATTTCACTAGTTTCAAGTGATTCCCGGAATCCATTTGATTTCAACTTGAAATCCTTTAGTTCAACTTGTTGCTGATGAACTTGAGCATGAGCTGCCACAATGCCTGGTCGATCTTCACGTCCATGGCCATCATTAACCATCATATTCATCTTGTTATCAGCCTCATTGTGCCTCGAAGATCCGTCATTGTTATTTAAACCACTTACAACGTCAGAACTTCCTTCAGATTTAAAGCCTTGACTTGTAGATCCAGTCAAGTTTGAAGGATCAACTTTAGGATGGATTACAGTTAATGTTTGAAAGTAGTCGTTTGAAATGAAACGGCCATTTAACTCTGAACAAGTCAGTTTGAAGGCTCTATTCAAATAGTAGGCTGGTTTATGGTTGAAGTAAACGATCTCTCGAAGTATGGTTTGATAATTATGAACAGTGTCAGCTCCTGTTGATTGGAAAATCAAAAAACAAATTATTAATAAATTGCGAAATGAGAATTAAAAAAGGAATCATTTAATGTATTAAACTAGTGACTTCATGTTGGTGTAGGAAATTTGGTTCAACAACTAATGATTTCAATGATTTCAAGCTTAAGCCCTATGATTTATTAGGACGGATAAGAAATTATACAGAAAAGAAACAATCTCAAACTAATTGGCCATTTCATGTAACAGAATTACGAAAATCTTTCATGAATTATCTTCATTAGACGTATATAATAATGACATCCAGATACAACTTTAGTCATGAAAGCGATTCTAGAGCATGACCAACTAAAAATCACTAACAATAGGAAATATCTAAAAGTAATTCAGAGGTTAATAGAAGAACACGAAGAGAGAATTTATCAAATATAAAAGATGAAAAAGTTGTCTGTAAAAGAATAAAAATATAAGAATTTCATCAGTTGAAAAGAGATTTTCAATAAAATTCAATCAACTTATTGTTTATTAGGCTGAATGAGTAAAATGAAAAAAGAAAGTTGTTTTTCAAAAAGATGAAAGATCATTTATTTTTTTATTCACCATTCAATTAGTCACCTCAGAATATCAATAAACCAATTTTCACAGCTTGACAATGTTTGGCCAATCTAATGTAAACGAAATATCAATTCAAAATACAAGAATTTATCAAATCAATGAGCTGAGAAATTAATCGATTTAACTGGAAAAAACGATTCAAGTTGAAGAGAGAAACTGTAACATTAAAAAATTGAATTATGTTCAGTGCAAGATATTTAGCTTGAGTAAATCAACCAGCTGATGACTCAAGTAAAGCCTTTTCTTTAATGATTACAGAAAAAGTGTATTTATTTCTCTCAATCTACTTGATAAGAAGATAATGACTAAATTCGAAGGTTTATAGATTTAGATCGTTGATAACTCTTCACAAAGTGATTACAAAATTTTAATCCTGATCATCCTTTGAATGTCATAGGAAACCATAGAAACATTGATAATTAACTGACAAGTTTCCGCTATAACTCGATTTAAACATTGATCTACATTGACTCAATGGAGACTCTCCAGTCTCTTCAGCTGAGTGGGTTTACGCTCAGTGTTCCTACAAGCAAATAATCAATTTTGATTCTGTTGAATTTAATCTTGATATTTGACGAGTCAAACTTTTTTAAAACAAAGGAAGGACAAACAACAAAGGATTAGACAAGCGAACGAATTATCCTAGTTATTTGACATCAACATCATTAGTTTATCATTCAACTAAATTAATTGAATCACTACCCTCATGTCTGATCAATAACATTTACAACAATGTATCGATTAATCAGCACTGACGAGAGAGAAAAGGAGAAATAAACTTTGACTTTAGATCCAAACATGAAATCAAAACTAAGATTAACAGCAATTAAGATGATTAATGATTGCAATAATAATTTATAAGATTAAAAGTGTTTGCATAATAATTGGCCTGAGTTATAATGGACATGCGTCCATAAAAATTGGACGAATGGCAGAATGGCTGTTAAATAATGTTAATGGTAATAAGCAATATACTATTGTTTCGAGTGGAAATATTTCAATGAGCGAAAGAAGTCGAGTGAATGAGATAAAATTGACACCTTTAATCCATTCAAATGTAACAGTTTGCACTCTGAAGGGAATGCTTAATTGTGAAGTAACCTTACAGGAGCGTTACTTTGAACGGCTATACTCTCAATTAACTTTGATAATTCTATTCCTTATCATTCCACTTTGGCTTATCCAAGTCATTAAACTATCAGTTATTTGAGCCAATGATATCTAATTAGTGCATCAGGCATTGGTCTCAGTGGAATTGAGGAAATTTGTAGGTTCATCATCTTCGGATAATGAATAAGAGGAAAGGTAAAAGAGCAAGATGAAGGCTTTTCTCATTTCTTTAAAAGAAAGGTTATCTTGAATCTTGGTTTGCGTGAACAATTCGAGGAAGAGAGACGAAGCAGAAAAAGAAAATAAAAAGGAAGTAGAAAAATGAGAGAATAGATGACCACAATGGTCAGTGGATGAAGATGACTCAGGTTTTGGGTGGAGAAATCGATGTCGTTTTCTAGTTTCTAGGTTAGATCTAACGAGTAAATAAGTTTAATATGAAAAGAAAGATTTGTCGATTTGAGTTGAAATAGAAATGAATAGGTCAGTATCATCATCATTTTTCTTTTCACTATTTATTCTTTGTTTCTTGTTGCGATTTTTCAAAAAATGCCTCTGGTGTCTAAAATTCCAAGAATTGATTGAGAGATGAAATCATCCAAAAAAGACAAGAACTAGTTGAACACTTTCATGATCATCAAACATTAAGATAAACGTGCTTCGACTTGATTTCTTCATAAAAGGCAGTACAAAATAGTCGGGAAAAAGCGTTGAATCATCTTTTACACCATTCAAGTGGTAAAATAAATTCTGATTGATTAAAACATTGATGTTGTTTCCAATGCTATATTCAATTGGCGAATGCATGAAGAGACAAAGTCTCGTGGCTATTTCATTTGATTTTGCTAAGTAAATTACTTTTTCTGTGAAATGTTAGCTATTTTGTTACTTTTGTTTCAATTTAATGCTATGATTATTAAAAGCTAGCAGTCATATTGTTTATTATTATCTAGCTCAATGGGATGTACTTGAAGACACGATGAAAAATGGTAAAAAATAGATGTAAGAGGAGGATGCTGCTACTGATTTTAATGGTAATGGGAGTGTATGAGTATTTGTGAATATATAAAACTAAAGTGATGCTAGAGTTAGTCCTGAAAACAAGACTACGTACAATAGCATGTCAACAAGTCTCTCATTTTCCTTTCTTTAAATGTCAACATAAGCTAGCAAACAATGAAAGATATAAAAGAAGATAAACAGAAATCATGTTCAAAGGAGAGAAAAGAGAAGAGAAAAGTTTGAAATAATGAAGACAATCGAGAGGAAAATTGTTTACTCGTTAGAAGAGGAAAAAGTTTACATTAAAGTTAAATTATAATGACAGTCAAAGCATCGAGCAGAAATAAATGAAAATGATTCTGTTTCAATCTGTGAGACAATGGATGCCATCTTTTATATCAAATCAGATTCACTTGGCATTTATCCATGTTATCCTCTGAGGCTATCTCAGAGTACATCACATTTTTGGCTATAATTTTGAAAATTCATTTTTAAAGAACTGCAATCATGCAAATTTTTCTTCATTGGAAAATTAAGTAGTTGCTAGAAGATTCGTAATACGACTTATAGGTTTGTGCATTTTCAATGAATCCATTGCATTTGAGAAATGCAAGTATCAATTCAATCAATTTTGCAAGTTTGCATAAAAAGTTTCATGAGTTGATTTGAGGCTGTCCAAAAAAGGGAGGAAAAAATTGTATGTTTAACAATAAAAGGGTAAAGATGAATTCAGGTGCCATCTGGGATAGTATTTTTCTTATGAGGAGGGACCTTTTTTATACTTTAATCACACCCAAAAATGAAAGTTACAAGAACAGAAAACATGAAATAACTAATTCGCATGACAAACAAAAATCAATGAAAACCTGAGATGTTATACAATTTATGTATTCTATTAAAATACAAGGAAAGGCATAAAGGTAAGACAAATAGCAAGTATGAACCAATTTCAAAGTTATTATTATATAAATAATAGAGTCAACTTTTTGCACACATTTGATTCAACTTAAAATGAGAGGAAAATGAACATTGGAAAAGGTAAAAAGGTGATGAAAATGAAATTATTTTATATTAATAGGTTAAGTGTATTTTTGACTCAAAATATGACATAGCAGTGTTATTGAATGAGAGCTGCTAACATTGCTTTAGACGATGTTGTTACTATCACTACAGTTACAGTTACAGTTATAGTTGCTGTTGTGTTGCTGTTATTGTTATTGTTGTTCATGTTGTTCATGTTGTCGCTTTTGTTGCTGTGATTGTTGGATTACTTGTGCAAAAATGAAACCATTACTATTGCATTATACAATGAATTGAATTGGAAATCGCATTAATCTATCAATGTAACTGATGGTTTCAAATTCTTTTGCTGAGATATGTGGAACAGAATAAAACGAACATGGGAAGAAAAGGACTCTCAAATGATCATCCGACAATTATTAGTGAGTTGCATTGTTAAAGATAACAATTTATGGAGAAGACTCGAGTTTAAGGATATGGAAATGAGATGAATAAAATATACAAATATAATCAAAAAGGGATGAATGTTCTGAAGAAATGAATAAAGAATGAGAATGCAATTCGTCCGACTGGAATCACAATTCAATGCAGAACCAATGCTTCAGCTGAAAAGCCGATTCAAGTTACTCAAGTAAGCTCTCTCGTTTCTTCAATGAATTAACATTTTAAGATGCAAAATACAGATGATTACAACTACAACAAAAGTCAGAAGAGTCAGGAGAAGGCAAAGAAGAAGATGACGATGAGGAGAAAAAGAAACAAATGTAAGGTTAGAAACAGAAAACAAGGTAAGAAAAGAAACTAGATCTGTGATGAAAATCCGTTGCCATTCAATTAAATCATGATAACAGTGTATAAGGATTGCTAATAATATGAAAACAGTTTGATCGATCGTTTGTAAGGAAATAGCTCTGAAAAAGGAAAGACCTCAAAGTTAATAACAAAACAGAAGCCTTAACAATCTGCATTCTGTTGAATATACAGATTCTCATTAATGTAGATGGAAGAGGAAGTTATATCAAATTTTTCAGAGCGATTTATGAAATTAAGAACCAACTCATCATCAATTTATATGAGCTACCATGAGAAAAAATTATCATAACAGTATTTGAGGAAAATAATTAAATCAAATTAAATGGGAAACAATAACCAAGTTTAGAGAATGAAGGTTAAAAGCATAAACAACATGTAATGAACAATGTTGGAAAGCACATCACATTAACAAAATAATTATAATTACCTGGAGAAAATGATAAAGGTTGAAAATATGTATTAAAATAGTTTAGGCGGAAATGTTAATAATAATTATAATCAGACTATAAGAATGAGATCTAAAGAATTATTAGATCAACATGGAGACACAAGTAAATTCTTTGTTTACTGGTTTCAGAATTAAAATGCAGAATGATGCTTTTTCCTTAAGGCTAGGCTTATGAAGCTTATTTTATTGCAATCAAATATGTATAAAATAGAAAAAACATTTCCATTGGAGTAACGAACAAATTAATCATGAGTTAAAAAGATATGAATCGAAATGAAAAATGTATAGCAACAACGATGTAATCTCATCATCTGCTACATTTATATTTGCCACAAAAAAAAGAGTTAACGACTTTTGAGGTAAAAGATCTGAACATGCAAAATAAACGTCTTAAAGATTCAATCCAACCTGTTCAAATTGAAATGCGTTAATCGTGAATGAAAATTCATCTTCGCCATAAAGGAATCAATATGAGATCTTAAAGTTTATTTCTAGGTCATATCGAGTGATAAATTAGCCAAAATGAAACAATCTCGAAGTATGGCTTAGATTATTCCAAGGACTCGAAGTGAAATGACAACAAAATACTGTTACATGAATCTACTCAAAACTAGAAGAGATTAAATAAAGTCAAAAAGAAACTACGTTTCAAAATCTAAATGGTGCTTTCGGTTTATTTATATATAAACCAATTAAATCAATTTCTAATCTCAGTAAATCTCTTTTGTCCAGAAAAGTGACAAAGTATCAACAGAAAGTTTAATTAAAAAATATCTAGATAATTAATGCACGATAATGGAAAATAGTCAAGATAAATTCAAAATGAAATGAGCATTCAGCTACATGTGACAACTAAATCTACATTCGAACATGTGGAATGAGAAAAAAATTCTTTTCTGGCATTCTCTTGGCTAAAAGTAATATTAAGCACTAAAAAGGCAGTCAAAGTGCATGCGAGTAAACTAACACAAAGTTTATCAAAATTTTTGTTCATTAGCAGATTCTTTGATCGGTATGCAATAAGAGATGCCCGATAAAATTTGAAATCATATTAGCGTATAATTAACCATTCATCTTGTCTTTCAGCTGTCTGGTTCATTCACTCTCATTGATTGTTAAAAAGGTAACCAGGAAGCTCATTGAAAAGCTCATTTTACCTCACTATTATTTTTCATAATTATTTATATAAATAGCATTCTAATTTATCACATACTTGAAGCAGGGTTCAAACGAAACTGTGAATTACAGTTTAATAAAAGTAATGACCATCACTAACCACAAAAAACTAACAATTATTCGCTAAGAAAATGTCAATGACACAAGGAGATCGATAAAAACACTAATTCTTTACGAGACAGTCTCACTAGAAACCATTTTAGCCATTATTCACTTCTAAAACTGTCATTCAAAATTAGTTTGAAAAGTTTAGATAGATTGGTAATGAAAGCAGTGAAACAATTTACATTATGTAAATTAAACACTTAAGAATGGATTACTGACCGTTAATAACAATTCCATCCTTTGACTCTGTGAATCTAACTCCAAGATGATT